>JASDQU010437675.1:7439-29044 GCA_032191745.1 Picea mariana | reverse complement strand
ACTTTAGTAGAGCCAAACATGTGACAGTGCATGAACAAAACTATTACATGCATATATATGTTTCAAACTCTAAACTCAATCGAATAGGAATCAATGAACACATAGAACCGAAATATGCATATATTCCATTCTGTAATTTAGTTCAAAAAGGAAAACAAAATTCATTTATATAGAACATACATAGTTATAACTACCAACAAATACACAGTATGCAACAGGGGTTCCACGCAATGATATTTTTGAATCTGAAGTAAATTGGTTAAAACACAGTAAGGAATAAGATACACATATATCTTTATAAACATATGAGATAATGATGAAGGGTTCAGAAATCCATTACGATAAATATTATGGTAAATATATACACAGATAGATATATAGATATATAGATACATTAGCAAGGTATTAATGATGAATTGGAAATGACCAGGTCTAGTCAACTATGTTTAGTTGTGTTGAAAATAAGGGGTAAACAATTCTAACCCTGCCAAGCAATATCTCGACTTTTCATGAACTATAACAATAAAGGAATATAACCCATTCTAGAAATTATGATAACTGAATAGCAATAAGTTCATGTGGAAAGGGTAGTCCACGAGACTGTCAAACTATTATGTGGAGCCGTGAGTCGAGAGTAAGGAGGAAATATTTACCAAAAACTCCAGAAAGGAAAACACGGAGTCATATTGTGCAGTAATAGAATCCCTTTACAAGTTAAAACCCCCCGCAAAAAAGAAAATCCCTTTCTTTTTTCACCATACCGAACGAATGTATGAACTGTGTAAACATCTTTAGCCGAATACATTCAAATCAATAGTAACGATAAATCGATTTACAAGTTGGATTGATAATAGATAGGGAATGACTGGGATAAAAGTACCCAACACTGTACTTTATTTGTTTGAAAACAAAGTCCTGTTTAATGATAGTTACACACAGAAGTTGTATCACGAGGCAATTGGAGGACCTCCTGATCCCAACCATTGAAGGGATAGATTAAAAACGATAGCAAACACCTCGAAAAATCCAGGAAGAAACGATGCCCAGGCACTGGGAAAAGCCTAGAAGGCCTACAAGCAACTCGAATACCTTTTGCGCCAAAAGTGGGTTTTGAACATCTGAGATCCATAAGTGGATGAGAAGCCTGAAGAGGTATCCTTTAAAATATGAGTAACCAGATATAAATTTAATGAAAATACTAACAGAAATTGCTAACATACAGTAAAGAATACGTAAACTTACTTAACTTCTGTACGATAGGCTGGCATAACTCTCTGTTTTACTTGTCTCTTTTCCCAACTGGTTAGACACCTGGCTGAGGGTGGAGAGCGTGTTAATTCAATGATGGGTACCCTCATATAAAAAAGGGCCCAACATTAGTATATTATATAAGTCCTGAAATGAAAAAAAATTACAAGAAGGAAGGGAATACATAGCAAGCAATGATTCTATAATAGGAAAGGACATAAATAGATAGTAGCAGTAATCTTGTGCATTTCAAACATTTCAGCGAATTATTTCAACTATTTAACTAATCAGATAGAGAACAACAAGTATTCTACCCACTGTAAATAATATTGGAAACATTGCGAAAGTATAAGATGACTGAATCTTTACAAAGCCCTATAGAGGCCTTAAGCCTCGACAACCATCAAAGGATTTCGACACATAATCGAGGAGCCTACAAAACCTCCTCTGAAAACCTAAACATGAAAACAAATGGGTACACCCTTTCTAATATGTGGAAACAGAGGTGTGTATTGTAGAAACTAAACTGAGAAGTTATAAACCCTTCCTTCCGAAACTGAATAGAAAACAACTGAGGATACCCCTTTCAAAGACAACGAACGAAGAGAGAAAACAAAGATCATTTCGAAGGAAACTTATCCATCAGGGTTTAGGGTAACATCGTAAAAAAATACAGAAGAATTCAGGAGCATTATTTCTATAAAACAACTTGCAAGTAATGCATTTGGAGACAAATACTTACCAGGGGAAAGGGCAATGCCAACTGTTACAACTCGGAGTGGCTACCATGGCAATACTCCACGCAACCCTGGTTGTTTTACAGAACCGCCTCATAGAACTCAACAATGACTCAACAATGACATTTGAGAAACCACTTCAACCATAATATACATACTCTCAACCGTGGAGTAAATGAGGAGGACACGGAGGGAAGGTGGCCATGTGAGAGTGTCAGCGACAGTATGCCATATGGATTAAAGGGCCAATAGTTTCACTAGAACTCACAGGCCACCTTTAATGAAAATTGCAGAGTTATAACTGCTAGACAGAGAAGCATACTACCCACTTAATGCGTATTATGAATAAGAGTAAACACCCTTCTCTTTCCTTGGGTTTGGCACGGATCAATAGTCTGATCCTAGTGATGAAGTATCCATTCAACCTATGGATGTAAGTAACTAATTCACAAACCAACTTTGTTGCTAAGTACATTAATTTCGAACGCGACATAGTAATAAAACCCGTCTTGATGAATCATATGGTGGGTAAAACCAATTAAAGTCGTCTGGGTTCAATTTTAATCAGAGATCCATGCACGGAAATTGTAGGAGTCGTATGTTTTCATTTAGGAGATCATAGTAGGAGTGTGAGGCTTTGTTTTTTTCCATGTAATCTATTATATCATGGGGTAAAAGGATTTGAAACCAAGAGGGAACTCTTATGGTAAGTAGAACTTAGGAACTTCCCCTTTAGGGAATCCTTTTGAAAAGGAAACAACGAATAAAAAAAAAAAAATTGTGTGACATTTGAGTTATATTACACTCCACGATTTGGTTTGTCCTCTCTGTCCGTCCATTTGTCTATGGGTGATAACTCGTACTGAAATTCAAATTAGTATTTAGCCCTGGAAACAATTTCTTCCAAAAAGAGGATGTGAATTTTATGTCTCTATCTGAAATCGTCATTTTAGGAATACCATGGAGTCTGAAAATTTCTTTCATGAATATTTCAACAATGTTTATAGCTTTAAAAGTAGACTTCATAGGAATAAAGTATGCAGACTCAATGAGTTTATTAATTACAACCATGATAGAATCGTTTTGTTTCTGAGTTGTAGGCAAACCTATTATAAAGTCCAGTGATATGGTCTCCCATTTCCATTCTGGTACTCGTAATGGTTGTAATAAGCCTGCTAGATGTTGGTGCTCGGCCTTAACCTGCTGACAATCTTGGCACCTAGCCAGGTATTCCTCTATTTCACCCTTCATATTAGGCCAGTAAAATAGTTTCCTAAGTGTTGTTATTGTTTTTTGGTAACCTCGGTGGCCCGAATACGGCTTCTTATGCACTTTGTCCAAGACTGTTTTCTTTAATTCTACTGAGTCTGGTATGTCAAGCCTATTTTTAAATCGTAATAGTCCCTTCTTGTCAATACTTAGATCTAGTTTGTCTGAGTTTGTGATATTGTTTTGTAATTTTGCCATCATCTTAGTGTAATTTTCGTCGTTAATACGTGTCGTCCTTATTGTTTGTTCCAGATCACTTTCTTCCCTACTGATATTTATCTCAAATAATCCATGGACTCTTCTTCTTAGAGCGTCTACTACTTTATTTCTTTTCTCTTGATATGTCTGACCTCGAAGTCGAATTCGCTCAAGAAGGCTAGCCATATGTCTTGCCTTGCATTCAGCTATGGTTGGCTAAATAGATATTTTACACTGCTATTATCCATGAGTAGTAGAAACTTTCTTCCCATTATGTAGTGTCACCACATTTTTAAGGCGTGTATTACCACTGCCAATTCTAAGTCGTGAGTGACATAATTTCACTCATGTTCTTTTAATTTTCGAGACTCATAACAAATCATGTGTCCTTACGAAGTTAGTACACCACCTAGTCCTTCTTTACTTGCATCAACACATACTGTGAAGTCTTTATCTAGGTCTACTACCTTCAAAATGGGTGCAGTTGTCAATAATTTCTTCAGCTTGTTAAAACTATCTTGACACTTCTGCGACTAGTTGAACTTGGTCAATTTCTTTTGTAATGACGTGATAGGGTAGGCTATCTTGGAAAACCCTTCTATAAATCTATGATAATATCCGGTGATTCCCATGAATGACCAAATATCCACCACATCCTTTGGTACTCACCATTCCATAATGACTTTTGTCTTTTCCAGGTCTACGACAATGCCTTATGCTGAAATTACAAGTCCTAGATATTGTATTTCCTTTTCATAAAAGTCACACTTGTTAAACTTGGGGTACAGTTTGTGTTTCCTTAATGTTTGCAAAGATACTCTTAAGTGTTTGTCATGTTCTCCCTCCGTTTTAGAATAGACCAGGATATCGTCGATAAATACTACTATGAACTTGTCTAAGTACTGGCTAAAAATATTGTTCATCAGGCACATAAATGTGGTTGGTGCGTTAGTGAGCCTGAAAGGTATGACTACAAATTTGTAGTGTCCATATTTTGTTCGAAAAGATGTCTTGTTTATTTCCTCATCCTTTATCTTAACTTGATGATAACCATATCATAAATCCAACTTTGAAATGATCTTGGCCCCACCTACTTGGTCGAACAGATCATTTATCCTTGGTAAGGGGTATTTGTTCTTAATAGTCATTTCGTTCAGTTGTCTATAATCAATGCATAGTCTTAGAGTACTATCTTTCTTTTTCACAAAGAGGACGGGTGGCCCCCATGGTGAAACACTTGGTTTGATATACTCTTTATCCAACAATTCTTGTAATTGTACTCTCAATTCTGTCAGTTTTGGTAGACTCATTCGCTAAGGTTCCTTTGAGATAGGGGTTGAACCAGGTAGTAGGTCTGTGGAGAAATCTATTTCCCTTCTAGGAGGTAATTCTGGTATCTCATCTACAAACATGTCTCTAAAATCACGTAGGACAACAAAGTATTCTAACTTTGTCTTATCTACTTCCTCTAACAGATTCGTTACTTGGATGGCATAAACTTGACATCCCTTTCTCATACATTTCTTGAGTTGCATCGCTAAAATTTGTCTGACTGATATAGGTTTTGGTATACCTTGTGCTGTTCTACTAGTGCCAAAATCGTCTTTATAGTTAAGTAACTTTGTATAACAATCTAGTACTGCTTTGTGTTGTTCCAACCAGTCCATATCAATAATCATATCGCAATATCCTAGTGGTAGAATGTTCCTATTTTCCCTTATATTTTGACCGTCTAGGATGAACTCAATATCTGAGATAAATTCAACTACTTTCCTTTTAGTTCCTGTTTCTAGTTGTACCATCCATGGTTTTGAGTGCTTCAGTTTCTTAAGTTTGTTCATCTCTACTACATCAGGAGTAACATAACTTAACGTAGCTCCAGGATCAATTAATATAGAGATTCGAGAGTTATTGATTTTACGTTCAATCTCTACCACCGAGGACTGGTGGTCATGTTGTCAGCCATCTATGGCTGCATTTATCCAACGTAAGATTTTTCCCATGTCTCCCACTGTTGAGGCTTCCTGCAAATTATGAATAGTAGTTTTGTTTGTTGAATTTAAGTGTGGACAATTCCTCCTTAGATGAGGCTCTCCACATTCCCTACAATTTAATGGCTCGTGGGGGATGTCCCCAAACTTCTTTGTCCCCGGGTTTACCGGTTTTTCGTTGCCTTGAGTATTCGGTATCCTTTATTGGAAAACCTTTTGCTGCATTTCGATAAGGAGCTGGATGGTATCCCTTCTTCCGTTGTTTCATTCGATCGTGTTTCTTATCCTTGCAGGTTTTGGGAAACTCTACCCGCTGTTTATACTAGTCATAGCATATTCGTGCCTTCCAGAACACTTCACTCAAGGATTTGGGGTTTTCAAACTCAATTCTGTCCCTGTAGGACTGCGGTAAACATCTTAAGAACCACTGGAATTTTACCTTATCCTCTCGGATGTACGGCACAAACCTTAGTAGTTCCAAAAATTTATTTATGAGGTCCTCCATCGTCATCTGTCTGAGTCATAACTCGTAAAATTCTTTCATTTTCCTTTCATAATAGCTTTTAGAAAGGTATTGTTTCTTGAAATATTTCTTAAAGTCAAACCATTCCATATGTTTCTCCTTTAGGCTCTTGGCCAATTTCAGGTCTTGCCACCAGATGTTGGCCTTCCCTTTCAGATTGTAGATGGCCATTTTGACCTTCATATTATTGGAATGATTATAGATTTGGAAGTATTTTTTGATGTCCAACAACCATGCTTCAGCTTATTCTCCTGTCTTGGATTCTCCATCAATGGTAGCTGGTTTAATCTTTTTAAATTCTCCTTCAAAGTGGTCTATTTGTTTTCTTTTTTTGTCTGTTTTAGTTTTTTCCTCAGCTAAGGGTGTACCTTTAGAAGAACTGTCTCCTTTTTCTGTTTCAGGCCCAGAATTCTTGGAGGCCCTTTTGCTGACCTCTTCATCCTATTTATCATCCTTTAGACTTTTCTTGGTCACTATACAACATAGCAGGACTTCATTTATCTGTTATTGTTCTTGTTGTGCTTTCTTCAATTTCTCTTTGTCTGATTTGAAGACTTGCAGCTCAATGGTAAGATTCCTCATTGTTTCCAGTACTTCCGTAGGAGAGCTTCTGTCACTATTTTGTTTTGGATCTCCAGGAGGTCCGTGTGCTAGATTTCCTTCTATTCTGATTTCCACATCGTCCTGAGCTGCCATAATTGACATGAAACATAAAATATTTTTTGTTTGTATAAAGGAGTTTTTGTTAGTTTATCATCAATAAAAGAATATATATATATGCCAAACTTCTAGTGTGGCCCTGTTCAAGGCCCAGTGTTGTAAACTCTCTCTGATACCATATGTAATAGACCTCAAAAGTGTAAAATAAAAAAAAAAAAAACTTTCTTTATACATTCACCCTTGAATGGGTTCGTCATTAAAAAAAAGCATCCTAGCTGACATTGATTAAATTCACTACCCAATTTAGTCTTTGAAACATTATTTCAATTTGTGCTTACTCCACGCTTCATCACTCACTTATAGTCCTGCAGACTATGTTTACTTTAATACCAACATAAAAAAAAATGATATATCCATATAGTTTTCACTTACCACTATGAAGGAATTTGGGACTTAGTCCTATGCGAAACCTTAACCACTTGTTCAAAGGAATCATGTAGGAGAAATATAGGTGAAGGGGGCAGGTTATACCCCTCTGCAAATTTTTTTGAATTAATAAGGATGGGGTAAGTACTTCCCAATTTAAAACTGTTGTAACGATTATTTGGAAACCAACAACCCATGCTATCTGATCGTTGACTCCACCTATCTCATATGGGATTCCGACTAAAAATTTACCTTGACGAGGTTGGTGTTAGTTAGGTTAAAACTTACCTTAAACACACAGGCACCTCTTCATCCATAACCCATTAATTGAACTGGCAGGAACAAGTCATTCGAGAGTTAATACCTATCCTGGCCATTAATGGACCCTAGTGTGTGCGAGAGTCGAGTCCATCACCTGACCCTTCATCCATTGTGAATGCACCAAGTCCCCCTCTTCACATGTCCAACCCTTCCTTCATACTAGGAACATTTAATCTACGCAGTAAGGATTTTCTTTGGGTTATAGTAGTTCATTTTGGCAATGAGTAAATTCACAGAGGTTTCATTCTGCGATTCTGAAATGTTGTCGAAGGAAAAACTGGGTAACGTCCATGATGGAGGCAATATCTTCCATCCAACCTCCTAGTAAGATTCGTGCTCCCACTGTAACATTTAATAGTTATTAAATCACTTCCTCATTACTGAAACTCAACAGAGGGATTCCGATTTTCCTCGCTATGGGTAGATAGCTCCTCTTATCGCACTTCCACCCTTCGTTCTCTTTCTTCCTCGGGGCTTCAGGGTTATTTGAAAGCAGTGTGCCTTTGTGCTTGACCTTCCCACTTGTGCTTTGTTGTATCATTGTTTTGTGGAAATCCATACTGTAATGCATTTTTATTTTTTTGGGGTTAGCGAACTAGTAGATGGTCGGTTTTGACAATGGTCTCTGTCGTATTTGGGTATTCTCTATAGAATGAGTAAATATCATTTCCTTATCTTGGGCCCTGTCTACCGATATCGATGATTTCTTTGACTATACCCTGTCCTGACTAAAACCCATAACCCCATTGAGGAGAATGGATACCCATTCATACTTCCTCTTGTGGAACCTTGAATTAGTGATACGTCTTGGGTTAAAATTTCCATATCATTCCAAAGACGATGGTTTGCGGTTTTGTATGGTCTTGGCCATGGTTTAAAGTAGACTTTTCCTTTCTTTTAAGTAGGTTAATGTGGTTTTTTAAAGATAATAAGTATCCTCATACAATCAGTGTAAAGGCTCAGGAAGATCATGTTTAATATAGATATATGTCTGCAACTGTCTATTCCTCTGTATAAATGTATGAAATTCGCTCTTTGTTTGCTCGATTTGATGTCGTAATTCATATACTTTTATGAAAGCGCATTGTTTATGAACTCATCTATTTTATTTTGGATATTGTAACTAATGATGGGGCCCTGTTTGCTGCGAGGGTACCCATCAGCTTGATCACGTTCACTCCTCCCCTTTCGACGGTCGCTATTCAGAAAGGATGCGTACCTATGGCGAATTAAATATATGTAAATGATTTCACCCAAAAATCATCTTGTATGTTTGATAAAAGAAAGTATTCGAGTTTGGTGAGACCTATATTCCATAACTAAGAGAATGATTCACTCCTTTTGCAATTCGAAGTGGAAAAATGGCGCTGGATCTAAATTGGGTCCTACTCATAAAGGTAAGCTGGTGTCTATTAAGAGAATTCTTGAAAGATCTGGAAAGACCTAGTGGTGTTGGGTTATTACTCTGGCGTTCTTGGCATATGAATGATACCAAATCATTAGATGTACATAATTGTTTTAAACAAGAGTTGTAAATTTCTTTCTTTATTGAGGTTTGTTGATAGTCTCCGCATAGCGATCTTCCACACATAATTTATATTGGGTAACACGGGAGAGGTAGAATATACAGTGAATCGATTTTAATGAAATTCTTATTTGTATCAATTGTTGATTAAGTTGTTTCATTTAGAGTAAATCTTGTGGTTGTGGCTATACGTATATACTCCTGAAAATTTGTTCCAGATCTCCTTAAGGGTTAATCCAACTTCTAATCCACCAGAAAGGTTTTTCAGTTTAGAATACATAGAATACAAAATCTTATGATAGATGTCAATTTCCACGATTTTACTTTCGATTTTAGTGTCTAATAAACAAAAGGGGTTTCCCAGATTTCTTTAACTTTCAAAAATTTTCCATTCTTTACACAGTTAGTATTTCATTTGCATGTTGCATATGACTGATCAGTAAAATTCATATAATACAAGAAAAAGGAAAAAATGTATATCATATCGACCTTTCTGGTGTAGATAGTTTACTTCCCTTTTACGGTTTTCCAAATGTATGTATAATGTATCAATACACAGGTGTTTGATCCATAAGATTTTTATTGTACTGTACTTCGATTCGATTCTTAAATGTATTAAAAAGGAAGCCTCCGTTAAGGGGGCATGATTGTTTTGAATTTTAACTCAAGCGATATATTTAAGCATTCTTTAGGTATAGATTTACTCAACTCTGATTGCTCAAAGTTATAATTGTTTAATGTCTCAGTCACATAAATACACCTATACCTATATAGATCGGTTCTCCTCAGGCATGTTATTACACGGATTGTCCTAACTAGCATTTCGACAACATATTTAAACATATATTGTTGATAGATCTGTTCTCTTAATTTTAATCGTATACAGATAAATTTTTCCTAGTATTCTAGATTTTGGGAGGGACGAATCCAAAACTTAGACTTTGATTGTAAATTTCATACAATGAATAGATGACATCCATAGAGAAATCTTTTCAACTTAGTACAGTTAAATGCATAATATCAATTACACACAAAATCATCCAAGAATAGAGAAGGGAGGTTTACATATCTGGACCAACTTGCAGGAAGACAAAGGGAACAACTACGTTCCTCCCAACCGTAGAATAAGGCAGCCAAAACACTTGCCCGATTCACCCTCTAGCCCAACCATCAATCCATGAGGGAGAATTTGGAAGACTCCTCCTCAGGAATGTCCTTCACTTTTTCACAGATTCCTTTTGCCTCACACTCACTCTGTAGTGTTCTTAACAGCAAGGGAAAAATCAATAGTCTCCTTTCCCAGCATACTTGGCAGCGTCCTGCCTCCTCACATATGCTCTTTATTTATCAAGAAATCATTTTTCCTAGGTCTTTTCCCTCCCTTGGGAATATTCATAGCTTTCTAAATCCCTGATTTCTAGGGGCTGCCAATGGCCAAATATTTGATTTTCCACTTGTAATAATCACCCCAAAGGTAGTTCCAATAGGTTCCCCACTCATGGAGTCATGGTGAGTTGATTTTTTTAACATGGTTGTTCCATCTGTCCTCCTGCAATCAATATAAAATATTCGGTTTTCATGCAAGTGTCATAGTCAAATAGTTAGTTGGGTCAAATCAGATCTCTTCCCAAGAGTCATAATAATTAATTACAATTCTTAAATTTGAAATTCGGAATTGCCATAAAAGGCAAAAATTTTCCAAATTCAAATTTACTAAAAATGGAATAATTTTTCAAAAAATTTAAATTTCAAAAAATACTTTATTTTGGGATGTCACATCCTTTCCCCCTTCAACAAAACACTATCCTCAGTGTTCGCTCCTTTATTGGAATAGGATTGGATGAGATCTCTGCAAATCTCCCTCCAACTCCCAAGTGGTGTCCTTAGGACTAAAGTGCTTCCATTGCACCTTTACTTGAGTGACTACTCTGTTCTGAAATGCTATTTATCTCCAGTCTAGAATATGCAGGGGTTCCACCTGAAACTCACCTTCGGGTTCCACCTACACCAAGTTCCAATCAATCATATGAGTAGGGTTATGAATATATTTTTTTAACAAAGAAACATGAAATGCATTATGAATTCTTAGATTAGCTAGGATTGCGAGTTGATATGCTATAGGCCCAATTCGAGTTAATATCTTGAAGGGCCCACAAAACCTGGGTGCCATCTTGGCACAGTTTCCTAACTTCAACGAGCTCTTTCGGGCTTTGACCTTCAAATAAACATGGTCCCCTACTTGAAATTCCAAGTGTCTTCTTTTCTAATCTGCATACCTCTTTTGTCTGTCTTGTGCTTCTTTCAAGTTCTATTGCACTTTTCTCACCATGTTCTCCATTTCATGGAGCATCTCTGTTCCAACCATGAGCCGGTCAACCGGGTTATCCCAATTAATTGGAGTCGTACATTTTCTGCCATACAGTATTTCGAACGGGCTCAACTTGGCTGAAGTTTGGTACCCATTGTTATACACAAATTCTAACAAGTGCAGATAGCCTTCCCACTTGTTTGTTTTTGTTCTTATGTGCATGAGGAGCATATCCTCAATGATTTAGTTTTTCCTCTCACTCTTTCCATCCATTCATGGGTGATAACTCGTACAAAAATTCAAATTAGTATTTATCACTGCAAACAATTCCTTCCAAAAAGAGGATGTGAATTTTACATCTCTATCTGAAATCACCATTTTAGAAATACCATGTAGTCTAAAAATTTATTTCATGAATATTTCATCAATGTTTATATCTTTAAAAGTAGACTTTACAGGAATAAAGTGTGCATACTTACTGTGTTTATCGATTACAACCATGATAGAATCATTATGTTTCTGAGTTTTAGGAAAACCTGTTATAAAGTCCAGCGATATGGTCTCCCATTTCCATTCTGGTACTGGTAATGGCTGTAATAGGCCAGTTGGATGCTGGTGCTCAGCCTTAACCTGCTGACAATCTTGACACCTAGCGAAGTATTCTTCTTTTTCTCCCTTCATATTGGGCCAATAACATAGTTTCCTAAGTGTTGTTATTGTTTTCTCGTAACCTGGGTGGCTCGAATACGACTTCTTATGCACTTCGTCCAAGACTATTTTGCCTTTAATTTTGCTGAGTTTGGTATGTAAAGCCTATTTTTAAATCATAATAGTCCCTTCTTGTCGATACTTAGATCTGGTTTGTCTGAGTTTGTGACACTGTTTTGTAATTCTACCATCATCTTAGTGTAATTTTCATCGTTAATACGTGACATCCTTATTCTTTGTTCCAGATCACTTTCTGCCCTGCTGATATTTATCTCAAATAACCCATGGACTCTTCTGCTTAGAGCGTCAGCTACTTTATTTCCTTTGCCCTTGATATGTCTGACTTTGAAGTCGAATTTGCTCAAGAAGGTTAGCCTTCTGGCTTTCCATGCATTGAGCTCTGGTTGGATAAATAGATATTTTACACCGCTATTATCCATTAGTAGTAGAAACTTTCCTCCCATTATGTAGTGTCACCACATTTTTAGGGTGTGTATTACCGCTGCCAATTCTAAGTTGTGAGTGACATAATTTCACTAATGTTCTTTTAATTTCCGAGACTCATAAAAATTTGCGTGCCCTTCCTGAGTTAGGACACCACCTAGTCCTTCTTTAGTTGCATCAACACATACTGTGAAGTCTTTATCTGGGTCTGCTACCTTCAAAATGGGTGCAGTTGTCAATAATTCCTTCATCTTGTTAAAACTATCTTGACACTTTTGTGACCAGTTAAACTTGGTCCCTTTCTTTTGTAATGACGTGATAGGGTAGGCTATCTTTGAAAACCCTTCTATAAATCTGTGATAATATTCAGTGATTCCCATGAATGACTAGATATCCACCACATCCTTTGGTACCAGCCATTCCATAATGGCTTTTGTCTTTTCTGGGTCTACGACAATGCCTTATGCTGAAATTACAAGTCCTAGATATTGTATTTCCTTTTCATAAAAGTCACACTTGTTAAACTTGGGGTATAGTTTGTGTTTCCTTAATGTTTGCATATTCGTTACTTGGATGGCATAAAATTAACATCCCTTTCTCATACATTTCTTGAGTTGCATCGCTGAAATTTGTCTCACTGATATAGGATTTTCTTTACCTTGGGTTGTTCTAGTAGTGCCAAAATCGTCTTTATGGTTAAGTAACTTTGTATAAAAATCTAGTACTTCTTTTTTCTTTTCCAACTAGTCCATCCCGATAATCATATCATAAGATCTTAGTGGTAGGATGTTCAGATTTTCCCTTATATTTTGAACATCTAGGATGAACTCAAAATCCAAAATAAATTCAACTACTTTCCTTTTACTTCTTGTTGCTAGATGTACCAGGCAGGGTTTTGCATGCTTCAGTTTCTTAAGTTTGTTCGTCTCTACTACATCAGGAGTAACATAACTTAACATATCTCCAGGATCAATTAAGACATATATTCGAGAATTATTGAGTTTACCTTCGATCTCTACCACCGAGGACTGGTGGTCAGCTTGTTGGCCATCTATGACTGCATTTATCCGATGCAAGCTTTTTCCCATGTCTCCCACCATTGAGGCTTCCTGCAAATTATGAATAGCAGTTTTGTTTGCTGAATTTAAATGTGAACAGTTCCTCCTTAGATGAGGCTCTCCACATTCCAAACACTTTAATGGCTCACGGGAGCTGTCCCCAAACTTCTTTGTCCTCGGGTTTACCGATTTTCTGCTACCTTGAGTATTCGATATCCTTTCTCATAAAACCTTTTGCTGCGTTCCGATAAGGAGCCAACTAGTATCCCTTATTCTGTTGGTTCATTCAATATTTTTTCTTATCCTTCTAGGTTTTGGGAAACCCTTCCCACTATTTATACTGGTCATAGCACATTTGTGCCTTCGGGAATACTTCACTCAAGGATTTGGGGTTGTCAAACTCAATTCTGTCCCTTTAGGACTGTGGTAAAAAACTTAAGAACCACTGGATTTTTACCTTATCCTTCCATATGTACGGTACGAACCTTAGTAGTTCCAGAAATTTATTTATGAGGTCCTCCATCTTCTTCTGTCCATAACTCTTGAAATATTTCTTAAAGTCGGACCATTCCATCTGTTTTTCCTTTAGGCTCTTGGCCAATTTCAGGTCTTACCACCAGATGTTGGCCTTCCCTTTCATATTGTAGACGGCCATTCTGACCTTCATATTACTAGAATAATTGTAGATTTGGAAGTATTTTTTGATGTCCAACAACCATGTTTCATCTTCTTCTCCTGTCCTCGATTCTCCATCAAAGGTAGCTAGTTTAATCTTTTTAAATTCTCCTTCAAGGTGGTCTATTTGTTTTCTTTTCCTATCTATTTTAGTTTTGTCCTCAGCTGAGGGTGTACCTTCAGATAAACTGTCTCCTTTTTTTGTTTCAGGCCTAGAATTATTGGAGGCCCTTTTGTTGACCTCTTCATCTTGGTTATCATCCTTTGGAATTTTCTTGGCCACTATACTTCATTTATCTCTTTCTATTCTTTTTGTGCTTTCTTCAATTTCTCATTGTCTAATTTGAAGACTTTCAGCTCAACGATAAGATTCCTTATTGTTTCCAATACTTTTGTAGGAGATCTTTCGTCACTATTGTGTTTTGGATATCCATGAGGTCTATGTGTTGGATTTCCTTCTATTCTAATTTCTGCATCGTCCTGAGATACCATAATTGATAAGAAACAGAAAAAAAAATCTTTTTGTAAAAAGTAGTTTTTGTTAGTTTATCATTAGTAAGAAAATATATATATATGCCAAAGTTCTAGTGTGGCCTTGTTCAAGGCCCAGTGTTGTAAAATCGCTCTGATACCATATGTAATAGACCTCAAAATTGTCAAATAAAAAAAATATATTTCTTTATACATTCACCCTTGAATGGGTTCGTCATTAAAAAAAGGGTCCTAGGTGACGTTGATTAAATTCACTACCCAATTTAATATTTGAAATATTATTTCAAGTTTTTCTTACTCCATGTTTCATCACTCACTTATAGTCATGCAGACTATGTTTACTTTCATACCAACATAAACAAAAATGATATATCCATATAGTTTTCGCTTACCACTATTAAGGAATTTGGGACTTAGTCCTATGTGAAACCTTAACCACTTGTTCAAAGGAGTCATGTAGGATAAATATAGGTGAAGGGGGCAGGTTATACCCCTCTACAAAAATGTTTGAATTAATAAGGATGGGGTAAGTACTTCCCGGTTTAAAACTGATGTAACAATTCTTTGAAAACCAACAACCCATGCTATCTCATCGTTGACTCCACCTGTCTCATATGGGATTCTGACTAAAAACTTACCTTAATGATGTTGGTGTTAGTTAGGTTAAAAATTACCTTAAACACACAGGCACTTCTTCATCCATAACCCATTAATTGAATTGGGAGGAACAAGTCATTCGAGAGTTAATACCTGGCCCGACCATTAATGGACCCTGATGTGTGCGAGAGTCGATGCCATCACCTGACCCTTCATCCATTGTGAATGTGCCAAGTTCTCCTCTTCACATGTCTGACCCTTCCTTCATACCAACGACATTTAATATATGCGGTAAGGATTTTCTTTAGGTTATAGCAGTTCATTTTGGTAACGAGTAAATTCACAGAGGTTTGGTTCTGTGATTCTGAAATGTTGTCGAAGGAAAAATTGGGGAATGTCCATGATGGAGGAAATATCTTCTATCCAACCTCCTGGTAATATTCGTGCTCCCATTGTAACATTTAACTGTTATTAAATCACTTCCTCATTACTGAAACTCAACAGATGCATTCTAGTTTTCCTCGCTACGGGTAGATAACTCCTCTTGTCACACTTCCACACTTCACTCTCTTGTTTCCTTGGGGATTTCAACTGTTATTTGCAAGCAATGTGCCTTTGTGCTTGACCTTCCCACTTCTGTTGTGTTGTATCATTATTTTGGTGAAATCCATATTTTAATGCATTTTTAGTTTTCTGGAGTAAGCAAATTTTTAGATGGTCGGTTTTGACAATGGTATTTGTCGTATTTGGGTATTCTTTTAATAATGACTAAATATCGTTTCCTTATATTGGGCTCTGTATACCCACCTCGATGGGTTCTTTGATTGTACCCTGTCCTGACTAAAACCCATAACCCCACTGAGGAGAATGAATACCCATTCATACTTCATCCTGTGGAACCCTGAATTAGGGATACTTCTCGGGTTAAAATTTCTATATCATTCCACAGACGATGGTTTGCGGTTTTTCATGGTCTTGGCTGTGGTTGAAAGAAGAATTTTCCTTTCTTTTAAGTAGGTTCCTGTGGTTTTTTAAAGATAATAAGTATCCTCATACTATCAGTGTATAGGCTCACGAAGCTCATGTTTAGTATAGATATATGTCTGCAACTTGTCCGTTCCTCTGTATAACTGTATGAAATTTGCTATTTGTTTGATCGATGTGATGTCGTAATTCCTATACTTTTATGAAAGCGCATTGTTTATGAACCCATATCTTTTATTCTGGATACTATAAGTAATGATGGGGCCATGTTTTCTGCGAGGGTATCCATCAGCTTGATCGCGTTCACTCCTCCCCTTTCGACAGTTGCTATTCAGAAAGGATGCCTACCTATGGAGAATCAAAGATAAGTAAATGATTTCACCCAAACATTATCTTGTATGTTTGATAAAAGAAATTATTCGAGTTTGGTAAGACCTATATTCCATAACTAACAAAATGCTTCGTTCCTTTTACAGGTCGAAGTGGAAAAATGGCATTATATCTAAATCGGGTCCAACTCAGAAAGGTAATCTGGTGTCTGTTAAGAGAATTCTTGAAAGATCTAGAAAGACCTAGTGGTGTTGGGTTATTACCCTGGTGTTCTCGGCATACGATTGATACTGAACCATTAGATGTACATAATTGTTTTAAACAAGAGTTGTAAATTTCTTTTTTTATTGAGGTTTGTTGATAATCTCTGCATAGCGATCTTCCAGACATAATTTATATTGGGTAACGCGTCAGAGATAGAATATACAGTGAATCGATTTTAATGAAATCCTTATTTGTATTAGTTGTTGATTAAATTGTTTCATTTAGAGTAAATCTTGTGGTTGTGGTTATATGTATAGACTCCTAAAAATTTGTTCCAGATCTCCTTAAGGGTTAATCCAACTTCTAATCTGCCACATAATTTTTGGCTGTGGAAAGGGTAGACAACTCTTGGAATACATAATGCATAGAATATTATGATAGATGTCAATTTCCACGATTTTACTTTCGATTTTAGCGTCTCATAAACAAAAGGGGTTTTCCAGATTTCTTTAACTTTCAAAATTTTGCCATTCTTTACACAGTTAGTATTTCATTTGCATGTTGCATACGACTGATCAGTAAAAGTCATATAATACAAGAAAAAGGAAAAAATGTATATCATATCGACCTATCTACTGTAGATATTTTACTTCCGGTTTACGGTTTTCCAAATGTATGTATAATATATCAATACACAGGTGTTTGATCCATAAGATTTTTATTGTCCCGTACTTTTCTTCGATTCTTAAATGTATTAAAAAGGAAGTCTTTGTTAAGGGGCACGATTGTTCTGAATTTTAACTGAAGCGATATATCTAAACGTTATTTAGGTACAGATTTACTCAACTCTGATTGCTCAAAGTTATAATTGTTTAATGTCTCAGTCACAGAAATAAACCTATACCTATATAGATCGGTTCTCCTCAGGCATGTTAATACACAGATCGAATATGGATTTAAACATATCTTGTTGGTGGATCTGTTCTCTTAAGTTTAATCATATACAGATAATTTTTTCCTAGTATTCTAGATTTCGGGAGGGACCAATCTAGAACTTAGACTGTGATTGTAAATTCCATACAATGAATAGATGACATCCATGAAAAAATATTTTCAACTTAGTACAGTTAAATGTATAATATCAGTTACACACAAAAAAATCCAAGAACAGAGTAGGGAGGTTTAGATATCTTAACCAACTTGTGAGAAGACAAAGAGAACAGCCACATTCAACCCAACCATAGAATAAAGCAGCCAACACACTTGCCTGATTCACCCCCTACCCTGACCATGAATCCATGAGGGTGAATTTGGAAGACTCCTCCTCAGCAATGTCCTTCGCTTTTTCACAGATTCCTCTTGCCTCACACTCACTCTGTAGTGTTCATAATAGCAAGGGAAAAATCAATAGTCTCCTTTCCCAGCATACTTGGCAGTGTCCTGCCTCCTCACATATGCTCTTTATTCATCAAGAAATCCTTTTGCCTAGGTCTTTTCCCTCCCTTGGGAATTTTCACAGCTTTCTAAATCCCTGATTTCTAGGGGCTTCTACTGGCCAAATATTTGATTTTCCACTTGTAATAATCATCCCAGAGGTAGTTCCAATAGGTTCCCCACTCATGGAGTCATGGTCAGTTGATTTTTTTAACATGGTTGTTCCATTTGTCCTTCTGCAATCAATATAAAATATTATGTTTTCATACAAGTGTCATAGTCAAATAGTTAGTTGGGTCAAATTAGATCTCTGCCCAACAGTCATAATAATTAATTACAATTATTAAATTTGAAATTTGAAATTGCCATAGAAAAAGCCTTATCACAATGTAAACACAATTCCTGTGTAAAAAAATATTTTTGGCTATGTGGTTTTACATGTGCCTTTGCGGAGAGTGGAGATGTGGAAGATATAACTGCACTGAATGTAGACATATGTCCATATAAAAATCCTCTCGAAACCTTGGGAAAAATTCCTTGTAAAAAATATTTTAGCGTGGATATTTAAAAAAACATTACATTTCACAACTCCAATTAATTCAAGGAAAAATAAAAGTCTCGTATTTACTAAAATGATGTTTCCACACACATGAATCACCTTTTAAATATTCCTAGTCATAAATAGAAACCATTCACCAACACATGGAACCACGACACATTTTCTCTGCACTAGTTTTAAATGAATGCGCTATGCTAGTAAATGCAAGAAAATTAACCTACCATGAATGACCTATCCATAATTTAAATCACATTCCATGACACAATCCATTGTACAAAATTATTTCAAATGACAACATGCCAAAGAACCACAATGCAGGGATCCGAGACAATTGGTATTAGTTTTCTAGACAATTTGTTGCACTAAGATTGTTGTTAGACCAACAACTGCAAGAATTAATCTCCACCACAATTATGAGAGTTAGGATCCACTAGAGGGGGTTAAACCATGATGCGAAACCCACGGGAAGCGTTGAACCCAATGTCCAACAATATCCCGCCACCACTCATTGGGAAAATTTCAAGCTTGAGACATGTAGCTGTAATACCGTTTGTTGGACTATGATTGTTGTTAGAACAAAACCTCCAAGCATTAATCGCTACCACGATTGAAATAGTGAGGATCCATGAGAGGGGGTTAACCCATGTCATGAAACTTGCTAGAAGCACTGAATCCAATGTCCAACACAATTGGTGTTAGGTTTCTACATAGGAGTTGAAAATAGACCAAATTTTCACTTTTCGAGATAAAAACATGTACAAGGAACAAAATATATTTTTATGTGGAGTGTGAACAAACTGTCAAACAAAAAGCCTCCACACATTATCAAGACTACTTTTTACAATGAAATATTGACCATATGCTATAGAGAAATCATCTTTTTAGATTGCATGAATTTTTTCATGTACCCTTGCACACTTTTTGTTTGATGCAATCTAGCCCCCATTTCATTTTTTTAACTCTTCCATTGAATTTTGGAATGGAGAAATACATCATTTCATGGTTTGTATTGACAAAAAAGATATAAATGCATTGCAATCATATCAATATAAACTAGGATCCCTATTTGTTGCAAGAATTACATCAATTTCCTAACATTAAGATGTATCTTTTGAAAATGAAGCTATATCCATCTTGAAATATAAATAAAAGTGATGGAGAACTATAAACCCATATATATGTTTTCCTATGATATCCATATATATCTATGAGATGTGGAGGTGCACATGGGCCAATGAGGCCACCTAGGGGAACACCCACCTGGGGTGCACAAGTCAATCACCTAGGTGCAACACTTCTTCACCTTTTGATGATGAATTAAATATATGTAAAATAAATGGTTCTCTTGGTATATAAGGTGAACCGGGAATAAATAAATCATTCTTACCTTTTCTTCTGAAGCTATGTGTCTTGGTTGTTTTCTATTCTGAGTTTGCATTTTACATTCATGACAATTTCATTTTTAGGGTTTTCTAAAGAATAACGAGTGTGCTTCCTAGTTTCCAAGAATTGTTTCATCACTTTCGCCATAGGCCAATTCAAATATATTTTCCTCTGTGATGTATCCCCCTTGGATTGTGTGGATTTTCTGCTCGGTATCCCATACAAAACCCAAATAAATGTTATCTATCTAGCCAAATCCTGCCAGTACAAAATTACCAAAGAAGGCCACACTTAGATCTTCATTGGAGCAAAACCCAAACCCCCTTATACCAAAGAAAAAATCCCACATGTACACCTAAACCAATGTTTCTCTCTCTGTTTGGTGCACCCAATAACACCAAACAATACCACACGCCTTGTTCCTGAAACTATGACTCCCCTCCTCCATGATTTCATAGAGGTATTTCAACCTCTGCAGGGACTTCTCCCCTTCCGCCACGTTGACCATTCCATTCATCTCATCCCCGGATCTGCCTTACCTAACATCCCCACTTATCAGATCTTCCTTACCTAACATCCCCACTTACCGGATGTTCCTTACCTAACACCCCCAGGGAAAATGAGGAAATGTAAAGACAACTAACCGACATCATCAACTCTGGCCACATCCAACCTTCAGCCTCTCCCTGTGCTTCTGCACCTAAACGAGATACCTTATAAATGCACCTTGTCACTTATTACCAAGCCTTGAATAAATCCACAATAAAAAATCATTACCCCATTCCCCGGATTGAGGAATTGCTCGACACCCTCCAAGGAGCTAAGTGGTTTACTAAATTGGATTTGACTACCAGCTACCGTCAAGTTCAAAGAAACACCATGACAAACAAAGAAACTTCATGTCCTTTCAACTAGGGGATCAAGTCTCGTTACACTTGGATAATAAGTTCTTCAAAGGACACCATCACAAGCTTCTACTAATCAAATATGGTCCATATACAATACTCGACAAGATTGAAGAAAATGCATATATGTTGGATCTGCCACCACAACTCGGAATACACAATGTCATGAATGTAAATCACTTAAATTTGTTTCAGCCTTCCCTCTTGGAATAACTAGTCACCATCACTCATCGAGTCGACAACATTCACGATTTCCAACTCCCATTGGCAAAAGACATGATACTAGACACTTGAAGTCTCTCTACAAGACACAAGACTTACACTTCATATCTAGTAGCCCACCAAGGACAAACTCAAGCTCAAGGAAAGTGGATCACAACTAATGTATTACACAACAAGTTTCTGCATCTTCTCATAGAAGCCGAGACGCTTCCAAATCTAAATAGGTAGGGATTGGGACAAGGAGGCCACCTAGGTGAATGCCCACCTGGGGCACACAAGTCAATCACCTAGGTGCATCACTTCTTCACCTTTTGATGATGAATTAAATATATGTAAAATAAATGGTTTCATTGGTATATAAGGTGATTCGAGACTAAAATAAATCATTCTCACCTTTTCTTTTG
>JASDQU010437674.1:196142-211431 GCA_032191745.1 Picea mariana | reverse complement strand
CATAACTTATTGAGAAAGAATAAAATCTCAATCAATTGAAGAGACAAAAGGATGAGAGAACAGAAGTAGAACCTCTGATATAAGGTCTACTCTATACTTGTGAGATAAATCTTTTCTTCATTCATTCTGAGTTTACTAGAAATCTATACCATATTGATGACAACAAGGTCTTATTAAAGGAAACGGGATTCAAAACTGAATCATATATTTCAACAACTTGTTTCTAAAGGTGTATGATTTATATTTGGCAGTCGGTGTGTTCTTGTTTGTTTATGGATTATATTTCATGACTGATAAAGAATATTTTGCAGAGTAAAGTGACAACATTTTTATGGCAAGATGATCCAGATATTTAGCTTCAATTTTCTTTTGTTGTCGGAGTATTTTTGTATGGTGCCCATCGGAGACTTCTAAGTTTTACTTTGGTCCCACCCTCATAGGGGTTGTAAAGAGAGTTTTTCTTTGTGTCTCAGAATGAAGTTAATATAAAAATGATATTTCTAATTTTAGTATCACATGTGTATCTTAATGATATTGTTCAGATTTTACTTTTATTCTTATTTCTTATCCATGTACACACTTATGTATATCTCTTCTTCTTTTCTTTTTCAGAGTTATATATAATATATAAAATCATCCTTAGTCCCTAGTACATATTACCTGTGGATTAAGATATTGTTTTGAATTAAAGGATATAAACTCTGGGTAACATTCCCAACTATCTTGCCTAACCCTAGCAAGATATGAAAATGCTTGAGTAAGGTTCTTCATACCTTTTCCTCAACTGATATCAGACCACCCGAATCTATTTTTGGCACCACTTTGATTGGAGGTCATTTTCCTTTGGGATAGTTGGGATTGGGAGAGTTTATCCCTTCCAAGGCCTCTAGGGTAGCCAATATTATCTCATTCATCTTTGATAAGGCCAAAGGAAGAATTATTAGGCAATCTCTCAAGATAGTCCCCATTCCAGGTGCTCCAACATTGCAATGACTATAGAAAAACCATTGATTATGGACATCAGGGTAGATCACATAGCTCTAGCCTCAGCAGGAGTGGAATTTATGTAGGCCTCGGAGAAAAACATCAAACATATGACTAGAGAGATAGAAGAATATAAAACTAAGATAAAAAGTATGGAAGAAGATGTGAGATACTACAAAGGAGATAGAGCAAGTACTTTTGAATTCAGAGCCTATGTCGGTGAATTACAAGAGGATTTGAAGACCACATTAAAACAATGGTACACGAACTTGAACTATTTCCTGGATCTATCTAAGGAGTTGCTAGAAATGTCAAGAAAATTCAAAATAAAAAAATGGAGAGTTGCATAAAATTCATGTAGGCATGGATAATCTAAAAAGGTGGCCAGGAGATAACCCAAATGTGCCTCAAGAACTTCCAAGAATGATTGAAAAAGAAAATAGGTTGAATTATGCAGCACTCATCAACTAGCAGAAGAAGGGTAAAGAGTTGGGAAAGGATATATCAAATTAAATAGGGAATTGTAAGCACTTCCATACTATTATAGAAAAAATGACTAAAAGATGCAAGTTGCCTAAACTTGTAGACATGGGCCAACCAAGACCAACAGAACAAATCATGGAATAACTAGAAGAAAATTTTCATTCACTAATATTCTCCATGGGGATGGTTGAGCGAGTCACTAAGGAAATGTTAAAAGAACACATAGCAATGCCTTCTAAAAAGAAAAACTTAATAAGTTCCTTTTCGGTCACATTGAAAAAAGGTATGGACATCATGTCCCAAGATGCAACCACGTATGATGTCACATTGGAATATCTTCTCTTTAGGAGAGTAATAAGAATTTCTTCTTATCATGAAGTATGGACTGCATAATTTAAACATAAAGCTAAGGGACGATTGTAATATTTATGATTTAGATTTTTGTGGTGATATTTTTCTTCAGGTTGGTTTGAAATATCCAAAGTATTTTTTTCCATTGGTCGACATTTTGGATCCATAAGAGAATCCATCTTCAGGACACAAAGATGAGGATGAGATGAGATGAGTATCATCTTAGAAATACTAAAAAATGATGAGTAAAACCCAAGGATGTCGGCTATAGCTACAACAAAAACCTAAAAATATAAATGAAACAAGACTAAAGAAAGCAATTAAGTTATAATAATAATAATATAATATGGTTATAATAATAATAATAATAGTTAATAGTTATAATAACCTAGTTATAACAATAATAATAGTATTAGGGTTTAGAATAAAGGAGAAACCTAGAATTCTATTAATATATTATTAATTATTATAATAAATAAGTGATAATTATTTTTCTCTTAAGGGAGAAGAACCAGAATTAAGGGGAAAGGAAGAAAGAGTAGAAAAACTAGAGAGAAAATAAAACAAACAAAAAGGAGGAGAGAACAAACAATCAATCAAGAGGCCCAAGGACAAAGATCAAAGGAAATAAAAAAACACCAAGAAATCAAGGAAAAAGGAGAAAAATCCTAAGGAGGCTAACGTTGAGGGAAAAATTGTTATGTTTTACATGTTTCTTATCAAAGGAAGACACTTCTCACTAATCTCCAAATCCCCATCTATATTCAGTTTGTTGGGATGCTTAATAATTTCCATAGCTTCTCTAATTCGACGTTTGAAAAAATGATCTTCTTATGTTAGGATCTTGGTGTTTTCTAAGCACATGTCGTGTTTGGTAGTAAGGGAGTGTTCTACTAATGTTGAAGTGCAAGTTGATTCATTCATAATGTCATCACCATGATCTTTAATCCTATTTTGAAAAAGAAATCGTATTTCTCCAATGTAACATCTACCACTTGAGCATTCCACCTTGTAGACTTTGTTAAATATGGAAAAAACCAAGACATGACCCCCATCTTTACCTGTTGTTGCAAAAGTATAGTAGTACTATGTATTGACGTTGGTCAATGTTGCCTTTGACCGATCTCATTTTTTTTTTATGGTCTCTGATGGCTTGAAGGTTGTTCTGATATCCTTCTTTTTCAGTACTTTGGAAATCTTTTCAATGACCCATTGAATGTAAGGGAGATAATCATTTTTACAAGAGAAATGGTTTTTGAGGTTTCAAGGTTCGCTATTTGTTCTTTCTAGGGATTTTCTTATCACACTATTGATGTCCTTTCCTTTGTAACCTATGATTTCGAAGAATTCATATAGGTGATATTTTTCTTGTTATAGGTGCTCTTCATAAGAGATTATGATGGTCCTTGTGGCCAAGATGTTAAGTACTCTTATCTTCTAGTTTGGGTGGTGATGAGAGCATGCATGAAGATAATTTTTTGTATGGGTTTTCTTCATATATACTACATGTCTCAGGTTCCCATCCTCTTTTCTGCTAATTAGCACATCCAGGAAGGGAATTCTAACATTATCTCTAATTCTATTGTAAACTTGATATCTCTTGAAAGATCATTTAGATGTTGGAAGAATTTTTCAAGTTCATATTTCCCATGGGGCCATAACACATTACTATCATATTTTGGGTTGTTATATTATTTGCAGTGAAAGTTGAGGTGGATTGAACGATAGTCGAAGTCGAACGTAGAGGTGGTTCGAATGAGTAAATATGAATTCGAGGTGGATCGACAACAATTCAAAGATTGAGGTTAGTCGACTGGGTAAATTTGAAGTCGAAGGTAGAGGTGGTTTGACTGAGTAAATATGAATTCGAGGTGGACCGACAACAAGTCGAAGGTCTAGTTTAGTTGTCCACGTAAAGTTGAATTTGAAGGTCGAGGTGGTTCAACATATTAAATACATCGATAGCAAGTAGAAGAGGTCAACCAACAAGAGGTCGACAGGAGGGTGTATGGTGACCGACTAAAGACCAAATGAAGGTCGACTTCTAGTCGACGATAATCCTACTTGGTAGTCGACTGTAACAGAATCCCGAGATTCGTAGGATTTGTAGCCAATGATATGCATGAATCTGTAACCATTTTTGGGCACCGTTTATTTAGGGTTTTTCCTTTTGTAAATCCTATAAATAATGCATGTTGTAAGGCCATAAAGGTTAATTAATGAATCTTGAATCTTTAGATGATGAATGGCTAATCACAAAGATTCTGTAATTTCGAGGTTATCGATCATGCAAATGTAAGCCTAATTGGCTATAGGGTTGTTCTTGTGTAAGAAAGAGGGTATTATTTTGATTCTTTCGTAGGGTAAAATCTTTGTGTACGATGTGCTTGTTGTGTCATTTAATTTCTTGACCAAAATATTTCTTCCTCTCTTCTGCTAGGTTTAGCGTGGAAGTTTGTCTCATTTTCTAACATGTGGTATCATATCTTGGTTTAACAACCTTGGATATGAGCTAAACCCTAGGTACAGTAAGATTCGTAAGTTAGAAATCTTTAAATATTGTGCTAAAGATTGTGTTAAAGAATGGAAAGTAGCTCGAGAATAGAGATCGAAAAATTCAATGGCCAGAATTTTGAGCTTCGGAAACTTAAAATTGAAGATCTCCTTGTAGATCGAGAAAAATAGATAGCAATATGTCCAGGTACCATGTTGGTAGGTATGCCTATGGAATAATGGGATACACTTGAGAGAAGAGCAAGGAGTATGATTCAAATTTGTCTTGCATATTCGGTGTTGTTGAATGTCTTGGCTGAAGATTCAACCAAGAAACTGTGGGACAAGTTGGGGAGTTTGTACCATTCAAAAAATTTGGTCAATAAGTTGTTTCTCATAAATAAATTGTATCTTCTAAGAATGAGTGATGACAGTTCAGTGACTGAGAATTTAAATGAGTTAAATACCATTCTAAGTCAGTTATCTTTTGTGGATATTAAAATCATTGAGGAGGAGAAATGTATTAGCCTTTCATGATCTTTTCCAGACTCTTGGAATAGCTTAGTCATTACTATATGGAGCAATACAACCACATTAGCACTAGAAGATGTGGTTGCATCTTTATTGTTGGAATAAATGAGAAGGAATAACATGGAAGGATAGAACAAAGATTCTTTAGTGGTGAGAGGTCGACCGATTGACAGAGATAAAGGAAAATTATATGGTAGAAATTATAATTTGAAGGGTAGATCTAAATCTTTGGTTCAGTCAAAAAGAAGATGCTAGGAATGTGGTAAAGTTGGGCATTACAAAAGGATCTGCAAGTTGAAGGCAATGGAATTCAATACAGAATCTAAGGAGAATCAGTCGACTGAGAGAAAGATGACTCCAGATAAGGGAGAAAATGTGTACCTAGCATCGACTAGTAGACAATCGGATCAAGATGTTTGGTTGATCAAATTAGGAGCATCATATCATATGAAACCAAACATAGAATGGTTTTGCGAATATGAACGATATGAAGGAGGAGAAGTGTTCTTGGGGAATGACTCGACAACCAAAATTGTCAGATGGGGAAGAGTTAAACTGATACTGAGGGATGGGAGGAGTAGAGCCCTTTTAGGTGTGCTACACATTCTTAGTTTGGAAAGAAACCTGATATATGCCAGTAAGATGAGTGATGTTGGCATGCAAAATCTATTTCATAAGGATTCATGCAAGATGGTTAGAGGTGTGATGGTATTAATGAAAGGAGTTTGGATTGGAACCCTATACAAGTTGCTAGGGAGTGTCGACCCGACTGGATGAAACAAAATTGTTTTTCCTGAAGTCGACTAGACTTCAACTCTACTCGAATTGATTCAAGTTGAGTCGATTCAAACCGACTTATAAAGTCATCACAAATTCAACCTGACCATGCTATGGCACGAGAGGATGGGACACATTGGAGAAAAAGGACTTCGACCTATGAATAAAAAAGGTATGGTTGAATACTTTCCTGAATGTAATTTAGAAGTCAACTTTTTTGAACATTGTATATATGGAAAACAAAGTAGGGTGAGGTTCCCATCTAGAGAGACAAGGGAAAATAGGATTCTAGAGTTGGTTCATAATGATGTGTTTGACCCTATTATAGTTCCTTCACTTGGTGGATCAACATATTATGTCACCTTGATAGATGATTTTTCCAGAAAGACATGGATATATTTCCTGAGGAAGAAATCATAGTTTTTCGAGAAATTCAAAGAGTTTAAATCTCTTGTAGAAAACCAGATATATAAGAAGATTAAGGTGTTGAGAACTAAAAATGGTGGTTAATTCTATGTAAAAGAATTTGATTAGTTCTGCAAGAAATATGGCATAGCACACCAAACTACCACACCATATACCCCACAAAAAATGGATTTTTTGAAAGAATGAACAGAACATTGATGGACAAGGCAAGAAGCATGCTCATTGGTGTTGGGCTCGCACAAGAATTCTGGGCGGAGGCAGTCGACACTACAAAATATCTATTGAATATGTCTCCTTCGTCAATGCTAGTTGACACAACTCCAGATGAGGTATGTTCAGGTAAGAATCCTTCAGTGTCACATCTCAAATTATTTGGCTGCGATGCATTTGTGCATGTTCCCAAGGAAAAGAGGAGCAAGATGGAAAAAAAAAACAGTCAAATGTATTTTCATTGGATATAAAGAAGGAATGAAAGGATATAAGATCTAGGATCCTGCATCAAGGAAAATAGTGTACAGTCGAGATGTGGTCTTCAAAGAATTTTGAAGTAAGTATGAGACTAAGGAAATTTTTCAAAGCAAGAATAAACCTGAGACAATGCGGTTTGAAATAAGGAATGAAGAAGATCATTCAGATGAGTCGACTGAATCAGAGGAAGAGGTGGAAAAATCGACCCTTGTTGTAAGGAGATCAGAAAGAGTATTCTTACTCTTTCTGATCTCGACTAGTCAAAAGGTATATTCCACCCAGCTTACGTTATGCATTCGTATTAAATTCCATCAAAAATGAGCCCAAGTCAATCGGGGAGGCAGTCGACTCAGCAGAGGGAAAACTCTGGAAGGACGCCATGGTCAAAGAAATGGAATCCTTGCCCAAGAATGAGACATGGGAGTTAGTCAAGTTGCCCAGTGGAAGAAATCTTGTCGGTAGAAAATGGGTATTCAAGAAGAAGATAAATTCAGTAGGTCAAGTCAAGAAATTCAAAGCTCGACTAGTAGCGAAAGGATATTCCCAAATCGAAGGAGTCGACTTCAGTGAGATTTTTTCCCTGTTGCAAAATTAACTTCCATTAGAGTATTAATGTCTCTGTGATTTGGATTTTATGAGCAGAATGAAATGAATACAGATATATATTATGAAAACAGAGACAAAGTAAAACTTGACTTCTATTAAATAAAGAAATATGTTGAAACCGTAAAATGCAGACTGAAACAAGCTTGCTCGAATGCTGGCAACTTATCTTTGAGAAGAGATGTGATGGCTATGCTCATTCACAAGAAGAGATTACAATGAGGCTCCAAAGGCCTTTTTACATCAAACATTATGCAAAAACCCTAGATATCCAAAAACCTAACCCTAGGATATGAAGTGCCAAAAGTCATGTGGGCCCCGTTGGGATAAGTTGGTACATCAACTTCCCGGGGTCATAAATTTTTCATACGATATTCATTTTTGGTGCATGATATCCCATTGGAAATGTCTATCCAAGGACTACAAATTATGTTGACACACTTTGACTTTTCCTATAGTGTGACTATGGAGGGCCCAAAAAAAATTTTTAGGGCCTCAAAACAACCCCAGACGTTTAGGACCCAAAAAGCTAGAAAAAAACTACCAAGATGACATTTGTAAGTGATCGAGTTGGAATAGGTGGGTGGCCATGGATATCCACCTGGATAAATCCTCCCCCCTTAGGAAGCAACAATATCCATTGCATTTATTTCCCCTATCAGATGAGGAAATTTATGTTGAATTTGGCCCCGAGTGAGCCACTTGCCTTGGTGCAGGAGTTGCGCTTGACCTGTGTGTCCATGATATGATCAATGGATACTTGTTCCATGCATTCAAGATTGAGATATGTTGCTTTCAACTATTATACTACCTTTTATGTGTCCAATAATGGTGGAAAGTATGGCGGAAGGAGGTCCACATTAAACATTGGGTGCAAGCCAAGGAAGGGGGGAATGTTGAACTCAAAAGAATTGTCACCCACAACCTTGGTGATGTTATAAGGTACATAGCAAAGTGGACGAATATTTCGATGGGGTCTTGTAAGGTTTTCTTTCTGCAAGTGAAACCACACTTTATCTGCCACCTGAAACT
Organism: Picea mariana; assembly: GCA_032191745.1. Lineage (NCBI taxonomy): Eukaryota > Viridiplantae > Streptophyta > Pinopsida > Pinales > Pinaceae > Picea > Picea mariana. The sequence goes on along the minus strand of JASDQU010437674.1, from coordinate 203,283 downwards.
TGTGTGGCACTCAATGTTGATCATGGCACTGCTTGTACTTGGAATTGGACTTCTGCCAAATATCCTGAACCTATTGGTGGATGTGTTGGATCTACTCAATGAACCAAATAAATTTGTCGGCTTCAGTTTAAGCATGGGACCAGTCTTCCTGGATGGCCACAAGGGGTAGTGCAACATCCATGGGACCAAATGGTTGAAATCCTAACCCCACATGAAAGGGGCTATGATCGGTTGAGCTATGTATCGTTTTGTTGTAGTTGTGTTGAACATAGGGAAGACTCTCATTCCATGTGTGAGGATGCTTGGAATTGTACATGCACAGTATATGCACAACCATGTGGTTGACAACCTTGTTTTGGCCATCCATTTGGGGATGGAAGGTAGTGTATTTGGTGATCTTGGTGTCCAGCAGTGACCAAAGGCTCGACCAGAATGTGTTGCAGAACCGATTATCCCGATCTGAGATGATGGTTTGTGGTATCCCAAAATGTACCCACACTTGTTCGAAGAATTTATTGGAAGTGGCCTATGTTGTGATGATCTTCTTGCAAGCGGTCATAATCAACATTTTAGAAAATGATCAACCACCAAAAAAACACAGTCATTCCCCTCTTGGTTGACGAAAGGCCCAACATGTAATCCATCAATATGGATTCCCAAGGTCGTTCAAGAGTAGGAAGAGGGGTGTACATGCCTTGTTTTTTAATGGTTGGTTTGGAAATGGCACAGGCAGTGTAGGACCTTATATACTTGTTGAAATAATGTCGAAGTTTCGGCCAATAGAAATGTTATTGCAGCACTACCACTGTCTTTTCTACACTGAAGTGCCATGCCACCCGACTATAGTGGGCTTCCCAAATCATCTGCACTCACTCACTTGATGGAATGCATAGATGGCTCGAATGGCATAGCAACTCATCCTAAAAATGGAAATTAGTGATAGTTGTGTTTGTGCCCAGCATCTAGTAGGTGGTGGTGAAGTCAAGATCTCTCTCATAGAGTTGGGGCCATGTGGAGGTCTCGTGGACGCAGGATTTTAGGATCGTGGTGAGTGCTGCAACTGGTGGGAGGTTGAGGAAATCAAAGAAGCGGTTGGTCCTTCCTATCTTATACTTGATGTTAAGATGGAACCGTTGAAAGTATGTGGACCACTTATGATGGCAATCATTCTACAATTTTCCCTGTGTTTGCATGAACTGTAGTGGCTTATGATTGGTGTGGATGACAATCTCCTTCCCAAGAATGTAATGCCTCCGCTTCCGGTAGGCTTGCACAATGGAGTACATTTATTTTTCATAATTAAGGTACTTACAGATGGCATATGACAATGTCTCACTATGATAGGCCACGGGGTGTCTTTGTTGAGTGAGAACTGCGCCCACAACATAGTCTGAAGTATCTATCTCAATCTCAAAGGGTTTTCGCAGGTCGGGTAATGAGATCATTGGGACTAAGAACAAGAGTTGTTTCAAATCATCGAATGTTTTTTGTTGTTATATGCCCCACACAAACTTTGTCTTACCACCACCCTTGGTTACTTGGATGAGGGCCCATGCAATATGGGAGAATCCCAACATGAACCTGCGATAGAAATTGGCAAGGCCTAGAAAGATCTGAAGCTCAGTGAGTGTGGTTGGGGCTGGCCAGTCAAAAATGACTTGGATCTTGGTTGGATCTACATGCACCCCATTCTCATAAAAAATGTATCATAGGTAATGAACCCTATCCATGCTAAAGGATCATTTTTCCAATTTTTCATATAGCTTGTGTTGTCGCAGAGTGTGCAGAACCTGTTGAATATGCTACAAGTGTTCCACCAAATCCTTGTTGTAGATGAGGATTTCATATACAATATATCATCCATCATCCTCATGAAACTTGTTGGGTCATTCGTCAAACCAAAGGGATGACCAACAATTCAAAAAGACCTTTTTTGGACTTGAAGGAATTTTTCCATACATTTGTCTTCTCTATTGGGACCTGATGGTAGCCAAAATTTGGATCAATCTTACTGAATTCTTTGGCCCCCTTAAGCTAATAAAGAAGATCGTCAATTTGTGGAATTGGGTATCAATTCCTGACTGTGATTTTATTTAGGGCTCGATAGTCGATGCAAAGTCGTCAGGTCTCATGTTTCTTCTGCACAAGCATAATTGGGCTTCCACATGGTGATGAGTTGGGTCGGATGTGCCTATTTTGGAGTAGTTCTTGGATATGACACTTGATATCCTCGTTTTCCAATAGAGAGCATCAATAGACTATCCCATTGGGTAGCGGTTCCTCGTGGGTCAAATCGATTTAATGCTTGACCTAAAAGGGTAGAGGTACCCCAGTGGGTGAGGAGAAGATGTCTTTGTGTTCTTCCATGACAATATCCACTTTCTTCTGTTGCATGGAGAGATTGGTCGTAGAGGCCATGGATGTGGTTACAACCTTCCACTCACTTTGAGAGAGAATCACAAAGAAGAAAAACTTCTCATTCTAAGAGATGACCTTCCTGCATTACTTGGCAGAGATCAAGGAAATGGCAGTAGGTGGGACTACCTCAGGTATCCTGTACAATTTCCAATCCAAATTAATAATAACACTGTGAAGCCTAGACTCATATATAACATGATGTTTCCATAAATAAGGTTGTCCCAAAATAACATCACAAACTTCAAGTGGAGTGACATCACACAATACCTCATCTTTGAAGGGCTTGATGTCGTAGGATAGGAGGCATTGTTGGTCGATGTGAAGATCGCTTCCTTGGCGAAGCCATCCGATGGTATATGGATACAGGTGCAGTGTTGTCGTCAGGTCCAACTGCTTGATGACCTCCATTGAGATGATATTCTTCTAGATACTGCTATCGAAGATGAAGTGCAGTGGAGTACCCTTCACCAACATATGTGAATGAAATAGGTGTTCTCCTTCCTCTATCTCATTAGGTTCACAGGGATGGATCTAGGTGGTAGCAATGGTGGCACTAGGTTCCGCATAAATAATATATCTCCCCTTTTCTGGTTATGACTCTGAGTCATAACCCACATATGATTTAGAGGCTTTCACCTCAACCACCAATGAATTCTCTGAGATACAATCAATAGTTGTATGCTAGGGGATCTTCTGGAAGTTGCACCACTTAATGATGTCTTTCTTCATATTTTCATTGTCCTTCTTTGTTTTCGGCTTAGACTAGTTGTCCATCTTTGCTCTGCCCTTTGTTCTGTAGGTTGGGATTTCCCTTTCCCTACTTCTGTTATGAGGGGTTCCCAGACCCAAATTATCGTGTCTTTTATTTAATCTTATGCTCGATTTTGACTACATATCGATAGGCCGCACCCAAGAATGAGATGTCCAGAAACTCCATTTTGTCTAGATGTATCTATGCATACCATCACGTTACTTGAGCTCCAAATGTCACTTAGAATATTTGATACCCATCTTGATTCACAAGGTATGGAAGATATTTTTGAACTCTGGCACTGTTTGGTCCATTTCCTGTCGCAGTGTGTTCCATCTTGTATACAACTTTTCATAACTTCCAATAGGGTAGTATTGCTCCTTAATAGCATCCCTGAAGGGCTCCCAGGTGAGTGTGACTATAAATAATGAGGGTTCCTCTATTGCCTTTTTCTCACAGAAAGTCTCCAACCAATCTTTGACATGGGGAACGGCTTTGAGGAGCGCAAATGTAATATTTTGTCTATTGGAAAATTTATGGATAGAAAAATACCCTTCTAGCAGATTCAACCATTTTTCTACAACATCTATGTCTATTTGAACTTCAAATTGTTGAAATATTGTGTAACTACAAAGAATAGTCTTATCCCCTTTGTGGATAAAGTAAAAAATAATATATATATTTTATATGAACAAGTCAGCCCTATTGTGCCTAGACAAGTCAAAAGTAAATTAGAAAGATAAAGTGGACAGGTTGGCCCTGACCTAATTATTAGCGAGGCACAACTTGTATTTATAAGAATCCTAGCACCTCATTTGTTCACACACACATCAAGCTCTCTCTATCAAGTGTGAAAGTCTGAGATTGATGCAGCTACCAGGAGAAGTGATGCAGCTACAAGGAAGAGTATCTCAGTAAAGGGTTTTGGTTATATTGGTGAAGGACTATCTTGGTCTAAGTGGTGCGCTACTCTGTTATGGTTAGGGTTTTTGGTGGATCTTCTATTTGGTGAGATATCTCTTGTGAGAGACACTATACTTGGTTATTGAATCTATATTAAAGAAGTTTTGTTGGGTTTTCTTCCCCTTGAGGTTTTCCCAGGATAAATTCTTATGTACTCTTGTGATTGTGTTTCTCTCAGTGATCTTATCTATGATATGGTTATCTAGTAAATTGAAAGAAACCTAATAATCGCTTAAACCTTAACATGGTATCAGAGATAAGTTGAAGAGAGCATCTTTCACAGGAAAAAGAAAAACATCATTGTTGTCGTACAAGAAAATTAGGGCTTTATATTGAAGAGAAATTTCATCCCAAAGATCATCTAGAAAAGTGTTCCCTAGCCTAAGGAACTCATTGACACCTTCAGCACACCTTTTCAATGGATAGAACTCCCAAAAAGTGAAACCCTAGTTTCCACCAGTAAACCAAAAGTATTAGAAAACCAGAAGTACCAGAAAACCAGAAGTACCAGAAAACTAGAAGCTGTAGTCTAGAATTTCGTAGGTCCAGTTTCAAGGGTCAAAAATTGGAATTTTCATAAACTAACTATACCAGCATACTCGCCTCAGTCCAGTGCATCTTTTGGTGAGTTCATTTTTCAGATTCAAGAAATTTGATTTTTCTATTATTTCTATAGCCTAGAGGGCTAGAGTTTCTACTGCAAGAAAGAATGGCTATCGGTATGGGGGTAGAAGATAGGATGGAAGGATCTGGAAACTTCAAATATTGGAAGCATAGGTTGCAGATGATTCTAGATGAAAATGATCTCCCATAACATGTTACAGTGGGTGTACCAGAACCAGAGGAAGAAGAGAAAAAGACTAAGCATAAGAAGAATGAAAAGAAATCAAAGAGAATCGTGTCAGATTCAGTAAAGGATCACTTGATCCCTCATATATCCGAACTACAGACAACAAGGAAAATGTATGAAGTAATCAGTAGATTATATGAAAGCAAAGACATTAGCTAGAATCTTGCCTTAAGAAATCAGCTTCGTAATATGAAGATGGAAAACTCATAATCTGTCTCATCCTATCTTATGAGAGTTTCTCAAATTAGAGATCAGCTTGCAGCTATTGGAGATGTCATTAGTGACAAAGATCTTGTAACCACAACCCTAAATGGGTTTCCAACATTTTGGATTCCTTTTGTACAAGGAGTATGTGCAAGAAGCAAGTTACCCAAGTTTGATAAGTTATGGGAAGATTACACACACGAAGAATATAGACTTGCAGACCAACAGAAGATATTAATTGTTGACGAAGAGGAAGCTCTTACAGTTCAAAAGAACAGAAGAAATTCCTTCAGGAAGAACAATAAAGAAGCCAACTCCATAAGAGTTCCAAATAAGAAGAAAGATGTTTCAAATATCAGATGCTACAATTGTCAAAAGTTGGGACACTTTTCCTATGATTATCCTCAAGGAAAAGGGAAAATAAAGCATCAAGCACATGTGGCAAAGGAAGAGGAATCTCCTCCCTCAAAGAAATATTTAGTAGAAATTGAGGATTATATACTTTAAGTTGAAGATAGTTGATCTAAAAGATAGCAAATGGTGGAGTCTTTGCAGCCTCCCCACACAAAAACAAAAGATAAGTATTCATGTTTATTTCTAGTATCTTGTTTACTTTAATACTTTATCATTACAAGTTATATCTTTGTGAGAATGTTAATTAACCTCATTTTATTTCAGTGTCTATGCAGATTTATGAGGGAAGTATCAAAGAAGAGCATAAAGAAAGAGATAAAATATGTATTTCAGGTATGATCACTCATGAGAGTGACAAAGGTATGTATTTAGCTATGATAGTAAGGGAAAAATTGGTAATTTCATAGCTAGATTGAAAAAGAGTTCAACAATCTTATTCATGATTAGGGTTTCAGATGTGTACATGGTTGAACAAGTTTTGCTTAAGAAAAGATGTGTACTACTCTAATAGAAATCATGATATAGTTTTATTTGATTATTTCTTATTGTTACTGACTGATTGGCTAAGTGACATATCTCAAAAAACATATTGTAAGTAAGTTTACAGGTCTCAGAAGAAATAAATTATGCCTTGACTTGCAGAAGTTAGACAGCATGAGAAGGACTTATCATATGGTGAGAGTCAATAAGAACCAGACAGTATCCAGTATTCATATAGGAGCAGGAGGCTCCTAAAGATGCAAAACAGAAATGTTCAAGATAAAGAGAAAGATGGATACTCAGATATAGTTGATGAGATGCATGTAACTACAGGTTGCTCCAGTACCATTCTTATAGATGCAGAGGGAGCAGGTTGATCCAGTATGAAGTCAGAAAGAAACAAGTGTTCGAACTCAAGAAGGCACCCAAAATATTATAGAAGAGAACTTCAAGGATGATGATTATCAGATGTTACACAGTTAAAGAAACTCTTAGTTTGGTGCAAGAGGGATCTATGTCTCCGAGTTCAAAATGGAGGATCGTGATTTGGTGCAGTTAGGAAAGCATTGGTCCACAAGATATTTTTTCAGATCCCATAGCTAGACCTTCATGGGGAAGGAGAAAGAGAAGAGACCTTTGTAGAGAAGGGGAATGAGAAATTTTCCAAGGTTGGCCTCTGTCCAAGTGTTGACTTTTGGATACTCTAGGGACATGCTAGAATACCCTCACAGAGAGGGGTGTGACCACCCTCATAGAGAGGAGTGTGGATGTTTCTCCAAGGGGCAGCAGGCAGATACTCTCCTCTAGACAAGGATTGAGTAGCCTGGAACACAAACCTTGACCATGTGGAATGGTTATTTGGCTCTTGAGGTTTGTGTCATGATCCTACGTGGATCATGGAAAGGGAGTCTAGTCTTTCCCAGGCTAACATATTAGCTTGATTAGTTCATGTGGGATGACTAGGAGTGAAGCTATGGTACTAGTCCTCCCCAGTGGATGGGTGAGATAGATTACTACAAGAGAAGGGAGAACATAAAAGGAATGGAAAAACTCATAGAATA
>JASDQU010437674.1:167987-192276 GCA_032191745.1 Picea mariana | reverse complement strand
CTTCGGGACTTCTCGCACCAGGCATCCCTGATGGATCTCTTCCTCATTTTCCGACGACTAGAACCGCGAAATGGCTCAAGAATTTCCACCTGTCCCCCTTCTTTAAACCCCTCCTTTCCATAGAACCCTGTGCTATGACTATGGGCCAGGCTCTCGGGGCTTCACGTTTTGGGTTTCGGGGCTTTGCCTGGCAAAGCAATATACTTGTTGTTAAGAACCCCGAAATGTTGACTCCCTAAACGCCGACTATCTGCCACCTATCCCTGCAAGATCGGACGACCACGATCATTTCGTGACTTTGTCCATGAGGGATGAGCCCAGGTGATAATCCTCATGCAACTCCGTGGCTCCAGCTTACCCGATGATCGTCGATATGCTCCATTGATGGATCCTCGTCGTTGAGAAAATTCTTTGCCCGCTCGCTTGATTTTAAGCCCGAAATGGACTTCTTCTGTGTGTTTGGCTTGGCACTCATGTCTTTGGCCTTGGATAAGCTCATTCAATGGGTTCTTGAGCCCCATTTCCTCTCGCTCGAATCTGAAAGGGAAAACCTCCCTTACAAGAATTGGTGATGACACACTCGACCAAAGATTTCCCATGTAGTGGGAGTGATGAGCAGATACATGTCAACACATGGGAAGGAGCACTGGACAAATGTAAAAAACCTATTCAAGTATTTATGTGGCACAAAATACTATGCTATATGTTACACAGGAAAACCTGGAGGCAATAGTGAACTAAATGTACATGGTTTTCTCGACATTGACTAGGATGGAGATCTGGATCGATGGAGGTTGACCAATGGATATGTCTTCAATATGTTCATTGGAGAAATAAGCTAGATGAGTAAGCGACAGGAGTTTGTAGCCTTGTCAACAACAGAATATGAATACATGGCAGCCACTCATGGAAGTAAAGAAGCAGTATAGTTGCAAACAATGTGTTCAAGAATTGGGTTTGAGCAGAGATCTATGAAAATAAGTTACAACAATCAAAGCGCAATATTCTTGGAAAAGAACCCAGCTTACCATTCGAATACTAAGCACATTGATACACAATACCATTTTGTGAGAGACATGGTGGAAAGAAACAAGGTGTTGCTGGAGAAAGTAGACACGTTGGAAAACATACCAAACTCATTGACCAAGTCTATGAGTGTTGTGAAGTTCTCTTGGCATAGAGAGGCAAGGGGAATAGCTTCCCTGGGTCTATGAACTAAATTTCAAAGGTCTCTCGGTTTCATCAAAGAAAAAAACAAGTGGTAGAATCTTGGGTTGTTATATTCTTTGCAATGAAAGTCGAGGTGGATCCACTGACAGTCGAAGGTCGAGGTGGTTCAACCGGTAAATAAAAAGTCGAGGTGGATCGACAACAATTCAAAGGTCGAGGTTAGTCGACCAAGTAAATTCAAATTCAAAGGTTGAGGTGGTTTAACATGGTAAATAAATCAACAACAAATTGAAGAGGTCAACAAGTTGGTGTATTACGACCGACTGAATACTGAATGAAGGTCGACTGGTAGTCGACGGTAATCAGACTTGGTGGTTGACTGTAACAGAATCCAAATATTTGCGGGATTTGTAGCCAATGATCTGCATGGATCTGTAACTATTTTTGGGTGTCATTTATTTAGGGTTTATTCTATTGTAAAGCCTATAAAGAAGGCGTGTTTTAAAGCCGTAAAGGATAATTAATGAATCTTGAATCTGTAGATGATGAATGGCTAATTTCCAAGAGTCTGTAATTTAGAGGTTGTTGGTCATGCATATGAAAACCTAATTGGATACAGGGTTGTTCTTGTGAAAGAAAGAGGGTATTATGTCGACTTTGTCTTAGGTGTGGACCAAGGTTAGACATGTAACCTTTTATTCTAAATGAATAATACAACAAGAAGAAGAATGCTCAAGGAATGTTGGTTTTCTCGATTTGGGTTTCCAGGGTAAAATCTCTGTGTACTGTGTCTTTGTTGTGTCATTTACTTTATTGATTAAAATATTTCTTCCTCTCTTCTGCTAGGTTTAGCGTGGAAGTGTGTCTCATTTCCTAACATCATCAATGAATCTTTTCCATCTCAATGATTTTAGTGGGTAAGTATCCAAATATTTCTTCTCGAAGTTCTCCATGAAAATATTTGTGACAAAGGAATAAAGTGGAGATCCCATTGCTACCCTGCTTATTTGTTTATAAAATTATCCTTGGTAGATAAAGACTGTAGAATAGAGACAGAATTCAACTAGCTTTGTTGTCTCGAGAGATCAGTCACTTCCTTGATAATATGGACAATTTCTTCAAGTGAGATTTTGGTGAACAAAGAAACAATATCAAAGTTATGAGGATGTATTCAAGTTTCACCTTCTCATTATTGATGATCCTCATAAAGTCACTTGAGTCTTTGATGAAGGAGTTTGTATGGACAACTAAGGGACCAAGGGTCTTAGCTATATGTTTGGCTAGCTCATAGGTAGGAGAGCCAATTGTATTGATGATAGGTCTAAGAGGTATCCCATCTTTATGGATTTTAGGTAGATCATAAATCTTTGGGTTTATCTCACTACTGAGAAGTATTTGTTTCTTGGTTCTTTTATTTTTGTACAACATGCTTAAAAATATATTGGAAATACATATTAAGTGAAAGGAAACTAGTGTTATAGTGGAAATTCAGAAAAAGGGTTCACACTTTGTTGTCATTGTCCTTATACATGTTCATTGTGGAACACACTAATTAGCATTAGATCTCTTCAACCTTTCTTCCATGAGCTTGTTGTTATTGATATGAGTAGTAGTGTTTCTATGTGGATTGCCACTAATGTCCTTAAATTATTATGGTTTATCAGTTCAAATGCACAAACTTGCACCTACATTTTTTTAGTTAATATCTAGATGGAACATATGATTAAGGAAACATTGTATCAATACTATGAAAGGACTAAGAGAAATATAATATAATGGCCATCCATTGGAATTTATAGATATTATTAATTTTTAGTAGTCAGCACATTTTACTAATATTTTATGTGTAATAATGTTTGATATGGTTAACAAGATCTTCTATTTTTCTTAATTTAGTTGTGTTTGATAAATTGAGTAGTACTTTTAATATTTTTTTATCGTATTTCAATCTAAACAAAATTAATTAATGAAAAAAATATAAGTATTATTTGAAAATCCAATTATATAATCAAATATATATATAAATGTTATGTGTTTGTTAGATTTTATTGTGTTAAAATATTTTTGTGTCATAATTATAATCCCATTTGTGAAAAACACAATAATGAAAAATTCAACTATAGAATTGTGCATGATATTGAATAGTTTGGGTAAATGCTTTGAAACAATGTATCTAATGGTATTTGTGATGGTAGAAACACAATTCTTGTGGACAACTCCAAGGAAAGTAATATATGTGACGATGAAAAAATATATATAATTACAAATCTCATAATTGTGAAGATATGAATGACGAGTACTTGTAGATGTTGTGTAATGCATTTAAAATGTTTGAATGATATAAATTAAATGCGATTGAAAATTAAATGCAAAATCGGGGTTTTATAAAGTGCAAAATCCAGTTTTGAATATGCCAATATCATATTTAAAAATTGAAATATCAGATTCTAAAAATGCCAATATTGGATTCCAAAAGTACAAAATCATATTTCAAAAGTGCCAATATGGATTCCAAAAGTGAAAATCAGATTCCAAAAATGCAAATATTGAATGCAGTTCTGAAATTTTGGAAACTAATATTAACACGTTCATAACTAGATTTTGTACTTTAGAAACACCAATTTTGGACTTTGGAAACACTCATTTTGGCTTGTATCCCAAGGGGCTTAGATTGGAACTAGTCCAAATTTAATGAAATTGATGTTGTATGCTTTGGAGAATATATTTAACCCTACAAGGGTTATTCTACTTGATTTCTCATTGATTTTTCTTTCAGGTTAGTTCAGATTTGCAGGGATGACTACTCTTTGTCTTAGAGAGTGTGGCAGGTTGAAAGATACTTCCAATTTTACACTTGGGAAGTGCAAGATACAAATGTTAAAGTAAGAATTAAAGCTCTACGATCATTGTTAAAATGTTATGGTTGCATCTACAAATCCAAAATTCCTTATCATTAATTCTAAAAAGGGAGCCAAGGAAAAGAGAATCATCCCTAAATCTTTGAAGGATCATTTGATCACTCACACTGCATAGAAGAATATTGGTAAGGAGATGCTCAATACATTGGTTAGATTATACTAGAGTGCAAGTGTCTCTATGAATATGCTCTTAAAAACAAGATTTTAGTCATCTACATGAATAACACATATACAAGTGTCATCTATATAGAAAGGTTCACAGAGTTGAGAGATCAGTTGGCTGACATAGGGACGAAAGTGGAGGATGCAAAGTTAGTACACATTTCCTTGAATGTATTTGTTTCATCATGGAACCCTTTGTCCAAGGTGTTCATGCTCGTGAGAATTTATGGAATTTATGATAGCATCAGAGGCGCAGTTGAAAATAAAAATCACACACACTACACTATGCAAAGAAAGGACAATGGAGATATGTTCTCTATACCCCCGAAGGGGAAGTTTGTTAAACTATCATTCCTCAATGTTTTACTATTGTACAAATGGTCTCTTTATATAATATGTGGTGACCATAATGAATACATCATAATTGAGAAATTAGTTCAACTATTTCCTCAACTACTTCTAACAATCTCTCCCTAACTATCTCCTATGATCTCTCCATAACCTCTCCATGTTTCTCTCAACAATCATCATCCCTATATTCACTCAATTCTCTCCATCCCTCATTCCTGTGTAGAGTTTCTAGAATAATTATTACATTTTCCATCATATTATTCATTAAACAATACAAGTAGGAATTATTCCTTCCTTCCTTAAACTAGTCCCCTCTTCATCTTATAGGTTCTTTGCCTTTGTCTTCATCTTCATTCTTCCATGATATTTGTTCTTTATTCTTCATACTCTTTCTCTTGTACCTGCAAACATAAACATTGTTGAAGTCCATATAAAAAGGTAACCATCCACTGGAACACATGGGTTGTCAGTCGTTGTATCCGTCAATTCTCTAAGAAACCCTTTCTCATACATGGTTCATCAACCATTATTTCTTCATGAATATTCATTCATGTACATATTATTCCCCTATATCATCATCATCATCACCCTCATCTTGGGTTTTTGACATACCCGTGGTCATGTTATCAATGCTACAACATCAATTTACCTACCTTTGATAATATTTAAGGTGACTTTGTCAAAGAAGAAATAAGGTTATAATCTTGTTCAATGAAGAAAAGATATGTAGAAGACCTATCACTCATCAAGAGGATGAGTAATGGAAAGAAGAAAATATACAAGGGTAAGAAGGAAGAATCAAGTCGAGGTAATGAAGACTTCAGTAATGTGAAATGTTTTAGGTGTCACTAGAAGGGATATTATGCCAACATATATCTAGAGAAGAAGAAGGGGAAGTCCAAGAAGTAAAAATATGTTGTAGGTGTTGAAATATTGTAACTTAAAAGAATATTAGATAATTATATTTGATTTATCATCTTATAGATCAAATCCCCTTTTGTGGATTGATCATGTCGGGTCTTTTATAAGACCAAATCCCATTTTTTTGGATTGGTCAAACTATATTTATATGGTGGTATTTGTAAAGTCATCTGCTAGGGTTTATAAAGTGATTTTAACCACTCTTGGAAGAATTCAGCCCTACTAAGTGAAGATACATAACCCTAGCACCTCCTCACTAGTATTTATAAGTGAGGATGGCACCTCATTTGTTTAATCACTCACTCACACTTCTAAGTGCACATCTTTCGAAGGTAGTTGCAGTTGCAAGAAGAAGGAGAAGAGAGGCACATACTCAATCCTAGATTATTCTTGGTTCTTAGCCTTGGCATTGTATTGGCAATCTATTGTTGATGAAGTTTTTACTGGGTTTTCTCCCCCATGAGGGTTTCCTAGGATAAAATGTTGTGTACCTTGTGATTGTGTTTCTTACATTGATCCTCTTTATGTTGTTGTTTTGGAAATGCATTAATAACCTAATAACAACATTAAATTCAACATGGTATCAGATCTTGACTGGATAGAGCACCTTTCACTGGGTATCTAAAAATGTCATTGTTGTCGTACAAGGAAATTAGGGATTTTTATTAGGGAGTAATTTATGACTAAAAACTATCTAGGTAAGTGCACCCTACCCTGTTGATGATTACAACTACATGAGACATCCTCCAGGACACAGACTGATTGAGTCGACCTGAGAGAGAGACCATGACTTGGGTGTGTGGTTCCTATCTGAGACCGAATTGGAACGTTGTGTTGGCCTCCTCCTTACAGAGAGTTGATATGAACTCTAGATGATTCTCCTGTGTAATGCAGTGAGAAAGAGGATCTGCTAATTTGTACGTGCATGTGGCTGAGCACGGGTGAACGTGTGAAATCCCATGAGTTGGGTGCATTGTTCTGAGACAGATATGAAATGATGTATTAGCCTCCTTGGAGAAGAGATTTGAGATGATGAACTCCATATGACTCTCCTGTGTAAGGTAGTGGGAAAGAAGATCTGTTGAGTTGGGCATGCCTGTGGATGATCACAGGTGAACGTGATCCTAGTGGTTGAGAAATAGTGAGTGTGGTTCTCCTATGAGACGCAGTGAGATAGAGATGTGGACATCCCTATGGATGTGCCACTAGTGGCTGAGCACTAGTGGGTGTATGAGATCCCTTTCTATATTGTTCAAGAATCAGACTTACCTGTAACCCTATTTGTAATGTAAAGGGTACATGTCAGCCCCACCTTAATGTAAAAGATAATTAATATGGTAATTATTAATTATATTTTAAGTTATTGAGGTCAGCCCTATTGTGCCAAGAGACACTTATGTTGAAAGGTTCAGTCTAATATAAGTAAAGGTAAATTCCCCATTGAGGAATCATAACATAAGTGTGAGTTTGGAAATTTCAGCAAACACTTGCTCTTGGGAAAAGTGCGCACCTCTCTTGGGCGCTAGGGTTCTAGGTTTTTTCAGAACCCTTTTGTGTGCTAGGTGTTTATGGTGGTGGAGGTATTTCTCTTGAAGAATATAGCAAAGGATTGGTTGGGTTTTCTTCCCTTGTTGAGAAGGGTTTCCCAGGATATTTCTTGTGTACCTGTGCATGGTGTTTCTTCTTGTGATCTTGGTTGTTGCAACAAATTGTCTATGGTTTAAGTAAAATGCTAAAATGGAATGAACTTCATGCTTAAGCATTGCATATTGAAAAATCAACATGGCATAAGAGCATAGTTCTTGAAGAACCCATTGCACAAGTAGATACCAGTCATCTTTTCATTTATGCAGAACCGTACAGCCCTCCTAGGGTTTCCAGTAAATCTGTACGACCCTCTTTTCTGAAGTGTTCCAGCCCTTAATACTTGGATGTTGGGGATGAAATTTGGACAAGAGGGTATGGCCTCCTTCAACACACCTACAGAAGCTCTTAAAGTGAAATTTCAAGAATTTTTTATTTTTGGCCCTAGGATTTCTAGGGTTCCAAAAATTTCTGTAAATTTCTGGTTTTTAGGGTTTTTGTAGCTCTTTGAAGAATCCTTCAAGATTACCTATGTTCTTCTGAATTTCCAGTCTTATTGTTGGAAGTCATAATCCCAAAAAAAACTAAGGTTGCTAGCCTATCCTAGCCGTTAGGTTTTCTAGCCCATTTGACAAGGGTTTGTGAAAACTCTAAAATTATGATGAACAAAACTATTATGCAAGATAAGCTTGATGAATCAAGCATCTTCAAGTTCCTAGAAGACAAGACTTCATAGGAAGACTTATTGTAGGTGATACAAAAAGGTGACACTATGACTACCTTCTTCATGAAGATGTCAGAGGACAGAAATCATTCAGGTGCCATTGGAGAAATCACATCAGCACCCTCAAGTATGCACTTGTATATATATATATTATTTGTATCATTGTCATGAGGGTAATTGCAAGAGGAAGGAACCTTTTGTTGAATTCATGTATCCAGAGGGATCTCATTACATTCAGAGGAACAACACACTAGAAGTAAAGACTCCAGGTTTGATTTTGTAATTGTCATTCCTCTAACCTATATTTCTAAAGTTTGCTACATTACAAGTAGGTGTTGTAGTTGTGACAACAATCCTTAAATTGTTTTGATTTTAGAGATGTACTCATTATTCTCCTTTAGGATATATTCTTTTGTTGGTTCCTTTTGTTTTCTTGTTCCAGACAGGTTAAAAACAAAGGAAGATGTCTATCCTTCAGAGGGAGTCACTTGACTCGGAGGCAGTCAAAACTATTTGAGAAAGAGGAAGAATAGAACCATCATTAAGGCAACCAATGCAATAATGCATGACCAACATATTTCTATGATTCTATGGGCAGAAGCATGCATGACACAATATATGTTTAGAACAAGAGTCTTCACCAAACTTTGAAAAACATAACTACAGAAGAAGCCTTCACCAGAGTAAAGCCTGAGATTGAACACTTCATGATATTTGGGTGCCCAGTGTATTTTCATGTACCCAAAGAGAAGAAGTCCAAGATAGACCCTTCAAGGAGAAAGGATACATTTATGGGATAAAAATGAATCTTTGAAGACATTCTAGATCAATATCCCTGGTCAGAGAGAGATTGATACAAGGAGATATGTTTTCCTTGAAGAAGAGATAGCCTTTCAAAGATCCAGAGAATCTCAAATGGAGATTGATAGTGAGACAATACCTTCTCCTCTTTCAACAATTCAGAGGGAGACATATATTATTCAAGCTGACCCAGTTGCTCCAGTTGATATGTCCAGAGATATTGTAGTAGGGAATAAAAGGCCTACCTATGCTCACTCTGCAGGAGGCAGAGAAACATACAAGCCTCTCAAGGCACACCCCGAGAGAACAAAGATATTTTTCGAGCTACTCTTCAGCCATGAGCCACATCATTGATTCTGAGCCTTCTTGTCATAGAGAAGTAACGGGTGAAAAGGTATGGCAAGATGCCATAACAGAAAAATAACAATATATATTAAAAAATTATGTATGAGACATTGTTCCGAGACCAGTAGGGAAGTCTATGGTGACTTACAAGTGGATCTATAAAATAAGCATGCAGCTAATGGAAGTGTCGAGAAATAAAAACTGAGATATGTGGCCACAAGATTCCCATAAACAGAGGGAGTTTTCTATGATGAGACACTTGATCCAGAAATTGAGTTGTTGGATACAAGCAATATTTGACTTTTGATTTCGAGATAAAGGGTCTAGGTAAGATGCACAAATTCTTGGGACAAGAAGTATGACGGAGGACAAATGAGACTTTTCCTGAGTCAAGAAAAATATATAGTGAGGATATTAAAGAAGTTAAGTATGACTAAATGCAAATCCATGCCTACACCGATGATGATGAATTTGAAATGATGATGATTCAGATGAGATTGTTCCATAGCTGATTGGATCACTGATGTACCTGGTTAAACCCATACTCAATATATGCTATGAAGAGAATGTACTTATCCAATTCATGAGTCATCCGAGACAGACTCATTGGACAACATCGAAACATGTATTGAGATATCTACGAGGAACAATTAGATATGTCCTGAGATATGTCTCCATTGTAGACTTGAGTTTGCAGGGAGATGCAAAATGGACAGAAAGTACAATGGACTGGAAGAGCACATCTGGTTGTTGTTTTACCATGAATTTTTCCATGGTTTCCTAGTGAAACAGGAAACAAAGCTCTGTGGCCTTGAGTACCACAAAAACATAGTATATATCATTGAGTGTGTGAAGCAGTTCGGCTTCATAAACTTCTGATGGATTTACTTGATCATGAGATGGATTCTATGATTATAACTAGAGTTGTGTGAAGATATTTGAGAACCTTGTGTTTCATGATAGATCAAAACACGTTGAGATAAAATATTATTTTCAGAGACATGATGCAGAGGAAATTAGTATACGTGTTGTACCTTCCTACACATAAGAAGATTGCAGACATCTTCACCAAACTGGCTTGGTGAAGAATACCTCTCTAGTTGAGAGGGAGTGTTGATGACTACAACCAAGACAAAGTTCGAGTACTTCCATGTGAGACTTGGCCTGATGGAGAATTACTCCCTGGCTGAGAGGGAGTGTTGATTATTACAGCTGCATGAGACATCCTCCAGAAAACAGACTGATTGAGTCGACCTGAGAGAGAGCCCATGATTTGGGTGTGTGGTTCCTATCTGAGACAGAATTGGAACGTTGTGTTTGCCTCCTCCTTATGGAGAGTTCATAAGAAATTCGAATGATTCTCCTATGTAACGCAGTGAGAAAGAAGATTTGTTGATTTGGATGTACAAGTGGTTGAGCACAGGTGAACATGTGAAATCCCATGATTTGGGTGCATCGTTATGAGACAGAGATGAAACAATGTATTAGCATCCTCTAAGTAGAGAGTTGAGATGATGAACTCCAGATGACTCGCATGTGTAATGCAGTGGGAAAGAAGATCTGTTGAGTTGGACATGCTTGTGGATGAGCACAAGTGAACATGATCCTAGTGGTTGAGCACTAGTGAGTGTGGTTCTCCTGTGAGACGCAATGAGATAGAGATGTGGATATCCCTGTGGATGTTCCCCTAGTGGCTGAGAACTAATGGGTGTGTAAGATCCCTTGCTATATTTTCAAGATTCAGGCTTACCTGTAACCATATTTGTAATGTAAAGGGTACAGGTCGGCCCCACCTTAATGTAAAAGATAATTAATGTAAAATATAATTAATATGGTAATTATTAATTATATTATAAGTTATTGAGGTCGTCCCTATTGTGCCAATAGACACTTCTGTTGACAGGGTCACTCTAATATATGTAAAGGTAAATTCCCCATTGAGGAATCATAACACAAGTGTGAGTTTGGAAATTCCAGCAAACACTTGCTCTTGCGAAAAGTGTGCACCTCTCTTGGGCGTTAGGGTTCTAGGGTTTGTGAGCACCCTTTTGTGTGTTAGGTGTTTATGGTGGTGGAGGTATTTCTCTTGAAGAATGTAGCAAAGGATTGGCTTGGTTTTCTTACCTTGTTGAGAAGGGTTTTCCAGGATACTTCTTGTGTACTTGTGCATGGTGTTTCTTCTTGTGATCTTGGTTGTTGCAACAAATTGTATATGGTTTAAGTAAAATGATAAAATGGAATGAACTTCATTCTTAAGCCTTGCCTATTGAAAAATCAACATACCCTAGTGCATCCTTTGGCAGCTTGAGTACTTTTAAGGGATGAAGATCAAGCCATATCTGCTCATGCTAAAGGAGGAAATAAAATGTCTCATTTCCAAAAGGAGACCCAAGTTCATAAAGAATCTCACTATCCAAAGAGATTCACCCACTTTCATTAAGAATCTCACTCTCCAAAGAGATTCCAGAAATATTATAAGGGTCAAAGAAAGGAAAAAGGTTTCTCCTCTTATCAATGTTATCATTGTGATAAGATGGGACACATTCCAAAGAATTGTCCTTCCAAAAGGGAAGAATTCAAGAAGAGAAATAAAAAAAGACATCATGCCCATGCAGTTGAAGATGATGAGCCACCCAAGAAGTTAACTAAAGAAGAAATTGAAGATTATGTCCTGTAGATACATGGCTCTTAAGCACATGAGAGGAACATCGATGAGAATGAAGGATGTATGATATGTACAAGAAGAAGGAGGTTTTTACTTTTCCACTCAGATGTATGCGGTCCACTCCCATCAACCTCTCTAAGAAGGTATGTATACTATGTATCATTTATCGATGATTACTCTCGTAAAACTTGGGTTTATTTCTGAAATAAAAAGATGAAGTACTTGGAAAGTTCAAGGAGTTCAAATCCTTGGTATAAAACCTCTCCAAAAGAAAAATCAAGATACTCAGGTTAGATAATGGAGGAGAGCACACCTCAAATGAATTTGGAAGATTTTGCAGAGATGTCGGGATTAAGAGGGAGCTCACCCCTCCCTATAATCCTCAACAAAATGGTGTAGAAGAAAGAAAGAATAGAACAATTATGGAATCAGTAAATAATATGATTGATGATCAAGATCTTTCAATGCACTTATGAGCTGAAGCAGCAAGAACAACAGTTTATGTCCAAAACAGATTATCCCATAGTGCACTTGGATTCAAAACCCCCGAAGAAATGTTCACCAGAAAGAAGCCAGAAGTAAGACATCTAAAAATATTTGGTTGTTTAGTGTTTGTACACATTCCAAAAGAAAAGAGAACTAAGTTGGATCCCTTAGGAAAGAAGGGAATATTTGTTGGATATTGTGAGGTCTCTAAGGCCTTTAGAACTTACATACCAGGTTACCATCATATTGAGATTAGCAGAGATGTAACCTTTTATGAAGATGCATCACTCAAGAGATCAAGGAAATGTCAAATTGAAGAAGTATATGAAGAAGAAACTATAGCTCCCAGAGTTGCAGAACCAGTGAAGGAAGTTATAATTACCCATGATGTTGAGATTCCAGAAGATCATGATATGATAGAACCTCAAGAACCTCCCCAGATGGCGATCTCTCACAAGAGAAATCCATCTTGGGAAAGGGAACTTATTCAATATGTAGAGAAGTATGGTGCCTCTAGGAACCATGAGACAAAGCAAGAAACCTAAGTCATTCTCCAGTTATATGGCCATGATGTGTGATCTCATAAAAAAGGAACCTACTTGCTTTGAAGAAGACATTCAAAAGAAAGAATGGGTGTATTCCATGACAGAAGAATATCAATCCATTATAAAGAATGGTGTATGGGAAGTACTTCCCAGAACAAAGAAAAAAGATGTGGTATCTTCCAAGTGGATATACAAAATAAAACATGCAGCAGAAGGAAGTATTAAAAAACATAAGGAAAGATTTGTGGCTCATGGTTTTTCTCAAAAGGAAGGTATTGAATATGAAGAAACATTTTCTCCTGTAGCCATATACACTTCTATCAGAACCATCATAGCTCTTGCAGCTAAAATGAAGTGGAAATTACATCATATGGATGTGAAAACAAGGTTCTTAAATGGTGTTATTGAAGAAGAAGTGTATATAGAAAAATCACAAGGGTTTGAAGTTGAAGATAGAAAGACTTGTGTCTGCATGTTGAAGAAATCTGTGTACGGGTTGAAGAAAGCTCTTAGAGCTTGGTATGTAAGAATTGATATTTTCCTGATGAGCTTGGGATTTACCAAGAGTAAATTTGATTCTAACATTTACTTCAAGTTTATGAATGGTGAGCCAGTTATATTACTAATGTATGTGTATGACTTATTCTTAATAGGAGAAGAAAAGCTCATCACATATTGTAAGAAGAAGCTCATTGCAGAATTTGAGATGAAAGACCTAGGTCTGATGCATTATTTCTTAGGTCTTGAAGTCTAGCAAAGCCCATAGAAGATCTTCCTTAACCAAGGGAAGTATGCAGTTGAAATACTGAAGAGATTTGACATGTTGGAATGTAAATCCATGAACACCCATGGAAACAAATTTGAAGCTCCTGGTTGATACTTTGTCAGATTTGGTTGATGTTACTCTACACAGACAGATTATTGGTTCATTGATGTATCTCACGAATACCAGGCCAGATATATGCTTTGTAGTGAGTCAGTATCTGGTAAGTCCAGATTTTTTCACCTTGTAGCTGCAAAGCCTGTGATGAGATACCTTAAGGGTACGTTGGATTATGTTCTCTGTAATACTGAAGATCATGACTTCATACTGTATGGTTATACTGATTCAGATTGGGATGGAAGTGCTTCTAATAGAAAGAGAACTTTAGGATGTTGTTTCAGTTTAGTGTCAGCCATGACTTCATGGAAATGAAGGAAGCAATCCAGTATTTCTCTCAGCACGGCAGAAGTAGAATACATTGCAGCATGTTCTGCCAGTTGTGAAGACATATGGCTTCGAAAGTTGTTGATAGGTCTATTCGACCTAGAGATGGAATCCATGGTGATTCTATGTGATAACCAGAGTTGTATAAATATGATGGAGAACCCAGTGTTCCATGATAAGTCGAAGCACATAGAGATCCAGTATCACTACATTCGTGATATGATGCAGAGGGGAGCAATAAAGCTCCAATATGTTGGCACATATGAGGACGTTGCAGATGTGTTGACCAAGCCTCTGTCTCATGTGAAGTTTGAGTACTTCCGAGACAATATTGGTGTTGTTTGAAAGGACCTCCCTCGAAAGGGGGAGTGATGTTGATGATACTATAGTATCCTGACCAACTGCAGGTAGCTTCATTAGGATTTTATATCCTAGGGGATTGATAATCCCTGAGCAGATCCCGAAGGTACGGTAAGGACGGTCTGTCAAAGTGCTTGTGCATGTATATGCTAGTTGTGGTAGCTCCGTTAGGATTTTATATCCTAGTAGGGAATCTTTTGATTCCTGGGAAGATCCCAAAGGTCCGGTAAGGATGGTATGTCAAAGTATCACGTGGTATCTTGTTAGGATTTTATATCCTAGGGAATATTATGACTCCTGGGCATATCTCGAAGGTCCGGTAAGGATGGTCTGTCAGAGTACCAAAAAATGTTGTTGTTGCACTTGCCTCATTATGTTGCCATATGATGACGATGGTGTTGTCTCAGCCTCGTGGCTAATGATGTTGTTGTTTCAGCCTCGTGCTATTGATGATGTTGTATCAACCTCATGTTTTTGATGATGGTGTATCATCCTTGGGTTGGTGATATTGTTGCTTTAGTGTTATGTTAATTGATGTTGATGTTCCAACTTCATGCACATGTTGATGATGATGCTACTCCAGCTCCATGTTGTGAATGATGATGAAATTGATGATGAGAAAAACTTATGATGATTTGTAGATATGTCATTCAGTGTTCTAGATGTTGATGATGTCGTTTCCCTCTCTCTCTCTCATGATGATGTTGTATTGGGTTATGTCAGTAGAATACCCTTCTCATTAAGGGGGAGTGTTGAAATATTGTAACTTTGAAGAATATTCTAATTATATTTGAGTTATTATCTTATAGATCAAATCCCCTTTTGATCATGTCGGGTCTTGTATAAGACCAAATCCCCTTTTCTGGATTGGTCAAACCATATTTATATGGTGGTATTTGTAAAGTCGGTCCCTAGGGTTTATAAATTGGCTTTAACCACTCTTGGAAGAAGTCGGCCCCACTAAGTGAATATACATAACCCTAGCACCTCCTCACTAGTATTTATAAGTAAGGATGGCACCTCATTTGTTCACTCACTCACTCACACTTCTAAGTGCGCATCTTTTGAAGGTAGTTGTAGTTGCAAGAAGAAGGAGAAGAGAGGCGCATGCTCAGTCCTAGATTATTCTTAGTGGTTTGGTCTTAGTCTTGGCATTGTATTGGCAATCTATTATTGAGGAAGTTTTTGTTGGGTTTTCTCCCCCACGAGGGTTTCCAGAGATAAAATGTTGTGTACCTTGTGATTGTGTTTTGTTTCAATGATCCTCTTTATGTTATTGTTTTGGAAATGCACTGATAACCTAATAACAACATTAAATTCAACAACAGGGAGTGTTGGCACATAGTGGGCAAACCCGAGGTTAATCATCAATATACCAACAAAACCCTTAGACACTGGGCCTTTCGACATCACCGGTAGAGAAAGTAAAGTCTCACCCAAGGCATCTAGAGGGGCTGCAGGAACCAAGGTTATGCAGTGATGAGGGGAAGTGAGGCATTCAACATGTGTTTACTAACCATATACTCATGTGTGGAGTTTCCATTAGTTAACAGTTACTTAACACTCAATATATTTTATGTTTGTGACATTCTCCCACTTAACATTCATTCATTTACCAGTTACTTCAGTGCGCGACATTATAACATCATATATGAATAGGACATCCATCATATTTAATCATTTATCATCATTGCACCATAACATTAAACATCATAACATGCAAAGACAACACACCACGACACAAGGGTTTAACGTGGTTCACCCAACTTGGGCTACGTCCACAACGACTGGATTCTTATATTAGGCATTGATAATCTTCTTACAGTTGCACACTGCACTACAAAATATGCAACGGTAACATTACCCAAACCTGCCTAGCCATTTTGTTGCAATGCGAGCTTCACTCCTCAATCATACCTAAAAAAATCTTCCAATGTGTGACTCAACTTACCCCAAAAGCACTAAGAAATTCTCATATTTTCCCTACCCTTCTACCCAAAATCCATTACATATTTATATATCAAAATAGGGCTAATCCTCTTACAATGTGGACAAATTGTCCCAAAATCCTAACTACTTTCCACCTTTCATGCATCGCTCTGTCGTGTTTCCTCTTGTCGCACGCTTTAACTCCTTAAATTTTGGTCATGCCACGCGCTCTAGTCCATCTTATAACTTCCTTTTATTATTTGACTTATTCTGGCGCAGATCCCAAAACTTATCCAAAACGCCTATCCAACAAGCCCCCAACCTCACTTGTGGCTCATCCTGAGCCACTTAGGCCTTCTTCAAATGCACCATGAATTTTTCAAAGGTTTCCTTCGTTGTCGCGACCTTCTCCTTTACCTCTATTTCCTTCTGCAAAATTTGGTCAATAGTTTCGACAGTGATCCAAGCCTGCATCTTGTTGACACTTTTATCAACTATCATTTTGATTATACCATGAGTTTTTGCTAAGGCCATTGTTAATGGTTCATCCTTATTGATGTTGAGGGACTAGAGGATTCCCAACATCAACATCTCAACCTCTTGGTTGGTTAAACCAAGAAGAGTCAAGAATGTTACCCTATTTTATAGCCTCAAGATAAACTTTAAACTCTAACTGATGAAAATGTGAATCCAAGCATGAATGATTGTTTATGATTTTTATAAATATTTGATTTTTATTTATTATTTTAATACTTTGTACTTATATGTGAACTAAATGTCAATTAACTAATGTAAAAGATTTGAAAAAAAAGTTGAACTAAACTAACCCTAGATTACATGAATTGAAATTTTATTGCATGATTTCACATTAATTAAATTTTTTGTAGTTTTAAAAATGTTTGATTTTTATGTATTTTTAAACTTTATAATTTTTTTATTTTACATGAAAATAAAAATTTGAATAACATTCTTAATAAAAATGAAACATTAAATTTATAAATATTTACAAACTAATCTAACTCAAAAGATTTTCTTAATCCATTGCTTTTAGTTTTATATGAAATATAGTTTTAAGGAAGATTAATAAATAATTAAAGTGAAAAGCACTCTAAACAAAATTTATATTAAACAAAATTTCATCAATTACAAAAACCCTAAGGATACTGTAATGAGTCTTTTGTTTGTTTTGATATTAAATGAAATGGAAGGCTATGTCTTTTGTTTTCTTTAAATATTGAAAATAGTTGATAAAAAATGAAATAAAAATTAAAGAACAATAAAGTTGTTTAAAGAAAAGAATCGAATTAGAATTGATTTTGTTTTCTTTAAATATTGAAAATAGTTGATAAAAAATTGAAATAAAAATTAAAAAACAATAAAGTTGTTTAAAGAAAATAATCAAATTAGAATTGATTTAATATTTTGTATTTTCCTTTAAGTATTATGATTTGTTAAAAGAAATAGGTAAAAATAATAATATACATAAAATTATAAAAAGAATAAATTTATATTATATATAACAAAGTTTAATGAAAATAAAAAAAAATGAAGCTAAATAATAAAAGAGAATAAACAAAGTATTTTCCGGCTTGAAAAATATGTTTTTATTAAAATAAATCCCAAACATTTTCATAGATTAATGAGACTCTCATGCTCCTACGAGAGCTTGGACCAGAGTTGAGAATAGTACAATGGATAATTAAGAGAAAAAAAAAAAACAGAGAAGAAAAACAAGTCTTATTTTTTTATGCAAATGAAACTCAAGACAATCGTCTGTATAATACCAAACTCAGGCTTGAATATTGTTCTTGCAGGCATGCCTTTTAAACTATTGCGAAATTCAGATTTGACATCATATACAAATTTCCTCCTCACGGAGAGGAAAAAAAGATCCTTTATATGTCCCATTAATGCAACCCAATTTCCCCATAATAACTTTGATTGTATTTTTTAACATCAGACTTATTACTCACGTCTCTAATCCAAAGATCAACTGTGGTTGATAATGGAAGCCCGAAGCACATGTCATGTTATTGACTTCAAAAACCCATATATGTACACCATAATTTGATGCTCCATCATTTATGATCATGTCTTTGGAGGAGAATTTATTTGCTATAATCATGAGAGATGAATAAGTTTTTAAAGAAGTTTGATATATTCTATCTTCATTTCCTAAGATTTTAATAACATATCTTACATGACAACAAACATGTGTTGTGTGTCATATAACAATGGTTATTTTTGAGCCCTTGATGTGACATGGGGTAATGCCAAAATTATAACCTCAAAAGAAATGTGGTATAACTTTATGCCATGGTTAGAATATCGAAGAGTGAGTCATTTGGAAAGTGAGATATGTTGGTAAAATAGGACATGGCCATAATTAGCTTTCAAAACTTATCCACTTCTTTTTATTCAAAGGTTGTGTAGATAAGGTGATTCATAAAGCAACAATGGGTGATATAAGGTTTAAAACATAATGTATCAATGCGTTAATTAAGAGTGTAAAATATGATAATTTTAAAAATGTGAGGGGTGAAATAAAGGTCGTGTTTTAGTAATAGGTCAAGTGTCATGATGATTTTTTCAAGAATATTATATTAATTTTAATGAGAGTGTACAAAGACTTTGTGCAAACAGTGTGGTTTGAGGGGGAATCGGACAACACTTTTCAGGCTAATAACTTGTTGACCAAAATGGTCATCAAGAGTCTTGTAGTACTTGTATATGTTGTGTGCGAGCTTGTTGCTCTACCCTTAGTTGATTCATTTATGAATACAGCTTTATGTTCTCATTCATTGTCATTACCACCTCCATTGGTGGCAATGTGTTCATTATTGCTTTGAATCTCTGCACCTATCCTGCGTAGCCTGGATCTTCTAGTTGATCTCTTGTTTCTCCTTATCTTCACTTAGTTGTGTCCAAGCACTCATGGTTTCTATATAAAGATAAGCACATTCTACTTCTAGAGTCTTTATGATATCCACCGTTGTTGTCATTGTCTGCTCCCTTTTCTCCCTTTCTTTAGGTAGAGTGTTTGGTGTCATGCGTGCCTTTAAATCAACTATTTGTGCGCAGAAGCCTTGAATGGCTTCACTTATCTTCCCTACTTTTTCCTCTACTGGGGCCTCCATTTGTGTCGGAGCCTCTAGGAGTTCTTGGTAGACCTTCTTGAATTCTTGTTGCATTCGTTTAATCTTCTATGTTACCTCATCGTGCTCTTGCTTAAATTTAATGTGCTACATCTCCAATGCTATGTTCTCAATAGTAACCTTAACCAGCTCACTTGATTCC
This sequence comes from Picea mariana, assembly GCA_032191745.1. Classification (NCBI taxonomy): domain Eukaryota; kingdom Viridiplantae; phylum Streptophyta; class Pinopsida; order Pinales; family Pinaceae; genus Picea; species Picea mariana. The sequence continues at coordinate 172,811 of JASDQU010437674.1, read as the reverse complement.
TTCTCTACGCGTGAGTTCATCTCTTCCGTCGCGCTCATATGTAATTCCTACAATACATCTATTGGCAGTTGTGATAGCACTAAGTCAATGTGACCTAGTGCTTGAGCTTGTTCTTGCATCTCTGTGGTGGGGACTTCTATTTCCCCTGTCACTAACTTAATAAATCTCTGTTCACTTGTGGTTGCTAACAGTTCAAAGATTGTTGGCCCTGCCTCCCTAGTATTTGTAGTACTTATTGTCGGTTCCTCCTCTGTCTGTCACCCTGGAGTGATGTTTTTTGCTTCTAGTAGTTGGCACAGCTTAGCCATATTCTCCTGCATTCGTCTATTCATATCTTCATGTTGTTGGTTCACACATTGAAACGTGTCATTGGTGACTTCTTTCACTTGATTTCCTATCTTCTCCAAATCTTCTCCTATCAAGGCTTGGAGAGCCACTTCCTTATTGGATTTCTGCTTTGTCCATTGATTTATGGATTTCCCTATCTCTATCTCTTTCCTCTTCCTTTCGGTGCACAGTGTTGTCTGTTGGGTGGTTTCTTCTATGCCCTTTCCTCTACCTTGGTCATTTCCTTCTTCTTCATCCTCATTGATCTCGTGTACTTGCAGTTTTTATTCTATGATGGCCCTGCTTGTGCTAGTGGAATCTTCCACTCATCATCCCAACCAACCATAATATGGCCCATATCTTCTTCAATCAATCTGTATTGGGTGGGAAACCATTTTTGATCTGGGTCCTTTTCTTGTACATACATGTGGTGACACCCCGCCTTAAAGCGCACCACTACCGTATACACCTCGACCACATGTGGTGGTATGCGCAGTGTCCTCTCGATGTTGTCCCTGATAGTTTCCTTATAGATGTAAAATGTGACATTGTTGTCCATCTGTTGTGCCTTATGCATAGTATACCAAACGTTCTAATAGCATGCGACTAAACATGGCTTCTCCTTGACGCCAAAAGATTGTGTGTCATTTGGCTTCGTCCACGTTGATAGTACAATTAGAATTAGTAACCAAGAATAATGGAACTCAGTCCCTTTATCCTGTGCTTCCTCACAATCAATCAAAAATTGGTTTAGTAAAAATGTCAACCAGTTCATCTAGACGCCCTCAATGCACCTTTCTGCTACCGCTATGATCATTGTTGGGACTTGGTATTTTCTGCAATTTCTTAACAACTTACATGCTAAGGCTTGTGTCACAAACCTTACTGTCGGGTCACATATGCTTGCGACATCTAATCTGTGTTGTCCTCGGAATTTATTGAACTTCTCCTTCATGCTCTCAGCTAGAGCTTTCTCATTCTTCTTGTCAAAAAACAATAAAGAGGGTTCCTCCCCCTACGACGGAAGACTGGTAATACATACAATAAAATATATATCAATGGATATTGGACTGTTGAGCCACATGTATCCCCCGTGCACACAAAGCAACAACATTTTCACACAAGCATTAATCTCTTGGCTCCTTCCAAAGTGTGGTATGTCAAACAGGTTTGGAAGACCTGCTTTCTGCAACCCTGTATCCCACAAATGTGGCTCTATGAATATCATATGAGTCTCGGAACTAATTTACTTCTTCAGGAACTTGTTGGCCATTAACTCTGGAAACTTCTTCTCGTTTATAATGTCATGGTCGACATACTTTAAAGCAGGTATCAAGCCTAACATGTCCCCTTCCACAATCACTCCCTCTGGAATTGGTGATCTGCGAGTGGGTACTTCATGTCTTTCTGCAAATTGACCTGTTTCGCGAATGGCTTTCTTGGTGGGATATAGTCTCTGGAGAATCTTGATGTTGAGGAGGATGCCTCTATCGGTTCTTCAACTATTGGCATCATAAATTATTGATTGTGTTGTTTATCTGGTACTGAAGTTGATGTTGTTGATGCCTTAGGTGGTGCCATCTTCCTCTACGTCTGGTCTCTACGTCCATTGGGCTCTGTAACTCAGCTCTGAAACTTTGGCTCTATAACTTTTTCTCTATAGCTTCATCTCTCTATGTGAATTATAATTGATAATAAACTCCCCCCATCAACCCTATGCTTTCTTTTATACTTCATTGCCAACTGTTAACTTCCCTTCATGCCTAAAATTTCTTTTTAATCCACTAGTGGTTTGAATTCATTATCTACCTTAATGCTCCATTAACTCCATATCTTTGGAGAATTATTCGTTAGATTTTGCAACTTGTCAAGATATTCTTCTCAATCTTCATTTATTGTTATGCATTTCCACTACTTCATCATTATGGTAGCTCTTTATTGCATGTCTCGTAATGTATCATCTTAAATTCTCTTAGCTGGCATCTGCACGATATCTTCACTCTGTGCAATTTCTTCTCTAGGCGTGATCTCTTATCTCTATGCAAACTTACTTCCCTCGTCTATGCATTCTTCTGCCTACTTCTTTCTCTTATGCGACATCTCCATGGTTTTCCTTTTTACCTACTAATCTTAACTTATTGGACTTCTGCAACTTTCAACTTCTTTCCTGAACCATTTTCTTGCCTTTCCCTGTTTTACTTACTTTTTCTTCCTTTTCTTTCTATAGTACACTATGATACAAGTGAGTCTGCGTAGTTCACTTAGTGCGGGGAAGGATGGTCATCCCTATACAGTTTCATTTGAATCCCATGCATTATTCCTTCCATGACTTTTCCATCCAATTGTTCCAGCTAAACAACACTTGCTTCAATCACATATCTAATCATGTATGGCCCTAGCCAGCATGTCCGGAACTTCCTAGAGTGTTGTAAGAACTTGTTGTCATATAGAAATACTAGACCTCCTATCTAGAATTTATTTTTCTTGACGTGTCTATCATTCCATGATTTTTCTCGTGCCTTTTGTACTTGTTGATGGAACCCTGCAACAAATCAATATTCCACTAATATCAGTAACTCTAATAGTATTTCTTCTACTGCATCGGAATCTGTAAGTTTTGTTATCGCAACAATGTGCAAACTCAATACCATAAATTCCATGGGCATGATTGTTTCTTGATCATATGCTAATCTAAAGGGTGTTTGACCTGTCAACCTCTTGCATGTAGTTCTATAATCCCAAAGCACTGCAGGAATCCTTAAATATCATTCAACCTATCCTACATTGCATACCTTTGCCAATGCATTCTCTAGTATCTTATTGAAGGCCTCCACAGTTCCATTACCTTGTGAGTGATATGGAGTGTTCTTATTATGTTGAATCTGCAACTCTTTTGTCAATGTTGCAATTGTCGTGTTCAAAACATGAGTCCCATGATCGCTCATAAGTAATTTAGGACACCCAAACCTTGTAACTACATTCTCAAATAAGAACCATGCAGCTCTCTCTGCTGCACTCTGTAACTGGTTTTTCTTCTTTCCATCTTGTCAAGTAGTCTATCGCAGTAATTATGTACTTCACTCATGTTCTCCTCACTAGTGGGTTAATCAGTCTGATAAAATCCACTGCCCATTTGTCAAATTCTTGCAATGTAACATGTGGATTCAAAGGCATCCCATCCCTTCGTGACGACCTTCCTACTCCTTGAAAAACATCGCAGCTCTGACAATACTCCTTAGCGTCCTTATGGAGGGTAGGCCACCATATCCCTACATGCAATATCTTCTACATTGTTTCATTTCTTTCATAATGACCTCCTACAATACCCTCATGTGTCTCCGTTAAGATCATTGGTATTTCGTGTTCTAGCACACATCATCGTAGTATCCCATCTACACCTAACTTATATAGATTCCCTCAGATCAAATGATAATCCGCTACTTTAAACACTAGTTGCTTCTTCTGTGCTACTGTCATATCGAATGGAGCTTCTCTTGTACTTAAAAATTGGATAATTTATGCAAAGTGGTCATCTACCATTTGAACTAATAATAGATGTGCATATGATAAATTATCATATAGGTTCCCTATGTCTTCTCTTGTCAGTATTCACGATAGATGGTTTGCTCCTGCAGTTAGTTTCCCTCGTTTCGCAATAACTTCCAAATCATATTCTTGAAACAACAATAACCATTTCCAGATTATCCCCCCTAACAATAGCTTGTTCACTAGATATCTAAGTGAAGAGTGGTCTGTATACATTTTAAATGAGACCCCAACAAGTAGTGTATGAACTTCTGCAAGGAATAAGCCACTGCCAATATTTCCCTTTTTGTTATCGTTTAATTCTTCTTAGCAGTCGATAGATTCTTGGTAGCAAAGGAAATTGGATGGTCTAACTCTCCCTCTCCTTGTTGGGCTAACACTGCATCAATCACTATCAACGATGCATCCACATGAACGTGAAACTCTTTCTTCCAATCTGGGAACACCAGAATGGGTGAAATTACTAACTTATGCTTCAATACGTCCAGACCCTTCTGACAGTATTCAATCCACTTAAACTTGGCTTCTTTCTTTAATATCTTTTCCATTGGAGTTGTAATTTGTGCATAGCCTTTAATAAATTTCATGTAATATCATGTATGTGTTGAAATAATGTAACTGCGAAGAGCATTCTTATTATTATTGTTATTTTATTATTAGTATTAATCCCCATTATGGATTAATCATGTCGGTAATTGTATAAGGACCAAATCCCCTTTTGCGGATTGGTCATCGGACAATTACAAAGGGCAGAATAAGAAGTCAGCCCCAACAATTATTATGGAAGACCTAGAAATATAATAAAGGTGGGTTTACCCACCCAGATTAAGAAGTCGGCCCTTCCAGTGAAGAGACACTTCACACATGCCAGAACTTGTATAAATAAAGGAGGCTAGCGCCTCATTTGAACACAACTCACTTGCTCATTCTCTTATGAGGCAAGCTGAAATT
>JASDQU010437674.1:96748-119796 GCA_032191745.1 Picea mariana | reverse complement strand
GTACAGTCACAACCAAAATCTTAAAATCAACCCCTGCATTGAAAAGTGATGCTCTAGGTAGCACCCCCACTCTTTTTAGGACTAAAAAATTGCAAGATTTTTAAAAGCATGGCCTTGAGAATATGTATACTTGCAACCAAAATCTTAAAATCAACCATCGCATCAAAAAAAGGGACAAGTAGTAGAACCTTCTTCTTTCTGGGCCTAAAAATGCAATATTTTCAAAATCATGGAAAAAAATTATAACGAAAATAGAAGAAAAAAGGAAAAAAAGGGAAAACCCAAAAAAAACAGGAAAAACATATTTTTTTTATAAATAAAAATTAAAAGAAAATATTTTAAAATAATTTCTAAATTAAAAAACAATTTAAAAAAAAGTTCCCCACACCTTCCTTTTAATTTTTTTCCAATCAAAAAAATATAATTTGAAAAAACCAATTTAAAAATTAAAATTAAAAAAATGAAAACTATTATTTATTTTTAAAAATCACAATTTATAATAAGTAAATTAAATTAAAAATAAAGAAGAAAAAACATGAGAAAATTTTTTAAAATGGAGAAAAATGGGTTGTGGGGCGAACATTTCCGGAATCACACCACCCACTTGCCCTCCATCCCCGAGCCCATCCCCTCTATTATGCACTGCCCACCCCAACCCCCAACCTGGTGCCCTTACAAGGGTAACTGCCAAAATGAGTGGTGATGGCCTTTGCAAGGGCCACCAGGCCAAGGGAGCGAAAGGGAAGGTAGGAGAGGGAGCATGGCCAAGGGTGGGCGAAGGGAAGGGGGAGATTTTTGGAATCACTCCCCATCCCTCAAAAAATCCTTTAAAAAAAAAATCCCATGTTGTTTCATTTTTTTTAATTTGTTTTTACTTTTTTTATTTTTATTTTTTTTAATTGTATTTAAATGGTTTTTTTATAAATATAGTATTATTATTTAAGGTATTTTTTTTCAAATTGATTTTTTATTTTTAATTTTTTAAAATTGGTTTTCAAATTTTTTTTTTAATTTGGGGGAACAAAAGGAGAGTATTCGTTTTTAATTGTTTTTTAATTTAAAATTGATTTGAAAAAAAGAGGTTGTTATTGATAGCTCATTTTTTCAATGCAGGGGTTGATTTTATGATTTTGGTTGCAAGTATATTCATTGTCAGGGCCATAATTTCAAAAAAATTGTAATTTTTTACCTCTCAAAAAAATTGAGGTTTTATCGAAGCATCCCTTCTTAATTCAATTGTTGATTTTAAGATTGTGGTTACAACGGTACTGACTATTGAGTGTGTGGTGTCAAAGAAGTTGCAATTTTAACCTCGAAAAAATTGGTGTTGCTGGTAGCGCCACTTTTTTATTCTGAGGTGGATTTTAAGGTAACATTACAACAGTATTAAGTTCATGGTTGCAAAAGGTGGTAATTTTAACCTTGAACAAAAAAAAAGGCGCTACTGGTAGCAACACTTTTCTAAATGAGAGTAAAGCTTTGGTGGATTTGGTGTCTAAAATGAACAAAGTTCACTTACAGAAATATGAACAAAGTTCAATTGCTAAATATCCAATGTAGAAAGGATAATAGGTTAATATCCATATAGGATAAGTAACAAATATATTTAAAAATGAATGAGAGATGGTATGCAATGCCATGTGACGGTGTACTTATAGAAATGACTAGTCATAATGATTGATAGGTCATGTCCATTGATAAGGTCATGTCATTTAGTTAGATGTGTCACTTTATTTATTGTATTATTTATTATTAGTATTTGATGCTTATTTATATATTTATGTTCATTATATTGTCTATCCCTTCAAAGATGCCTTGTGCTTGAAGCATTTTATGGAAAAAGATTTGCATATTTGTTTTGTCTTGTAATATATTATCATGATTCTTCATTATTGACGTTGTGATGGTTGACGATATGAGATTATATGAGTTACGAAGTGTGAAGCATAATTGTCTTATTGTGAAAGAGTTAGATTGCCCTAATTCAATTTTCTACAGAACTGTGTGGTGACAACTTCTATGATTTATGAAATAATAAGATTCCACACTTGAACTTTTCTTCGGTAGAATAAAAAATCTTCACCTAACTTTCATATTGATTTGATCTTTGGTTAGTTTGTTGAATAATACAATGATTATTATAATTAGGATGATGATAAGGCACCCTTGTATCTTATGTCTTATTTTGGGAAACTTCATCTTTTGTTACTTTCAAAGATTTATTGGTTGATAAGATTTTCATATAAGCATATTTTTGTTATTCATAATGTTGATTGTATATGTATTGGTTCATTTTTCCAAGGTCTGTATTTTAACATCTAATGATTCATATATTTCAATGGGATCGGTCATTATTTCTTTATCAACCATTGATTCTTTGTTGGTAAGTTGCACCAAAGTTTCTCGTTGTGACTTCTTTTCACTTTTTAATTTCTTAATCTTTGTGACCAAGTTTTGACTATAGTTCTTAAGGTAAGAAAGTTATTTGTCTTTTTCAGTGATAACCTTCTCAAATTCATTCTGGTGATCCTGCATCTTTTTTATTGACTTCTGGCTATCTTGAAGGATCATTTTTTATACACCCTTCTAGTCCTCTTATGAGGGCACTACTAAGTATGGCTTCATTGTAATGTTGTGCAATATTATCTTCCTCTTGTAGGAGAAAGTCAAAAAAAAATTCTTAATGTCTAAGATGAAGGTAACCAGTGTTTCCAAATAGGTTGAACCTAGCATTATGTCAATGTCTTATACAAATATAAAAGTAACATTAAGGAAAAGGGAAAAAAGGGAAAACCCAAAAAAAACGAGAAAAACATATTTTTTTATAAATAAAAATTAAAAAAAAATATTTTAAAATAATTTCTAAATTAAAAAACAATTTAAAAAAAGTTCCCCACACCTTCCCTTCAATTTTTTTCCAACCAAAAATATATAATTTGAAAAACCCAATTAAAAAAAAAATTAAAATGAAAACTATTATTTATTTTTAAAAAACACAATTTATAATAAATAAATTAAATTAAAAATAAAGAAAAGAAAACATGAGAAAATTTTTAAAAATGGACAAAAATGGGTTGGGGGGCAAACATTTCCGGAATCGCACCACCCCCTTGCCCTCCATCCCCGAGCCCATCCCCTCTCTTATGCACTGCCCACCCCAACCCCCAACCTAGAGCCCTTACAAGGGTAACTGCCAAACTAAGTGGTGATGGCCTTTGCAAGGGCCACCAAGCCAAGGGAGCGAAAGGGAAGGTAGGAGAGGGGGCATGGCCAAGGGTGCGCGAAGGGAAGGGGGAGATTTTTGGAATCACTCCCCATCCCTCAAAAAATCCTTTAAAAATAAAATTCCCATGTTGTTTCATTTTTTTAATTTGTTTTTACTTTTCTATTTTTCTTTTTTTTTTAAATTGTATTTAAATGGTTTTTTGATAAATATATTATTATTATTTAAGGTATTTTTTTTCAAATTGGTTTTTTATTTTTAATTTTTTTAAATTGGTTTTCAAATTTTATTTTTAATTTGGGGAACAAAAAGGAGGGTATTCGTTTTTAATTGTTTTTTAATTTAAAAATGATTTGAAAAAAAAAAAACATGTTTTTTGTTTTTTTTTTTCTTTTATCCATGGATTAAAAAATTTGTTTTTTTAAGTCTAGAAAAAAAGAGGTTGTTATTGATAGCTCATTCTTTCAATGTAGGGGTTGATTTTATGATTTTGGTTGCAAGTATATTCGTTGTCAAGGTCATAATTTCAAAAAGGTTGTAATTTTTTACCTCTCAAAAAGTTGAGGTTTTATCGAAGCGTCCATTTTTAATTCAATTGTTGATTTTAAGATTGTGGTTACAACGGTACTGACTGTTGAGTTTGTGGTGTCAAAGAAGTTGCAATTTTAACTTCGAAAAAAATGGTGTTACTGGTGGTGCCACTTTTCGATTCTGTGGTGGATTTTAAGGTAACATTACAACAGTATTAAGTTCATGGTTGCAAAAGATGGTAATTTTAACCCTGAACAAAAAAAAAAAGGTGCTACTGGTAGCAACACTTTTCGAAATGAGAGTAAAGCTTTGGTGGATTTGGTGTCTAAAAAGAACAAAGTTCACTTACAGAAATATGAACAAAGTTCAATTGCTAAATATCCAATGTAAAAAGAATAATAGGTTAATATCCACGTAGGATAAGTAATAAATATATTTAAAAATGAATGAGAGATGATATGCAATACCATGTGACGGTGTACTTATAGAAATGACTAGTCATAATGATTGATAGGTCATGTCCCTTGATAAGGTCATGTCATTTAGTTAGATGTGTCACTTTATTTATTGTATTATTTATTATTAGTATTGTAATGTCGTGCAATATTATCTTCCTCTTGTAGGAGAAAGTCAAAAAAAATTCTTAATGTCTAAGATGAAGGTACCTAGTGTTTCCAAATAGGTTGAACCTAGCATTATGTCAATGTCTTGTACAAATATAGAAGTAACATTGAATTGGAATACAAAATTATAGTCATCAATTTTCAATGGTGGATTATTTATTTTTGGATTGACAAAAAACTTATTTTCAATTATACTTAATTTGGGGATTAGTAATTAATTTGGCAAGTCAATATCAATATAATTTTTCTCTTGAACTAAACAAATAGAAATGTTAATACTTTCATTGAATAGAACCTTTAAATTTTAATAAAGCAATAATATATTTTTTATAAGTGTTAGGGAATATTTCCTTTTCTTCATTATTAAGCTTCATTTTACTTTCATCGAATACCATGATTACATAACTTTTATATAGCATTTGTAATAAATGAACACATGAAATGCGAAGATCCCACTACCACTTATATGTTTTGTGAGACTTAATTTAAGACTTCAATATTCTTCTTTCCCTACACTTGGGAATAGAAATTGAGGAAGATTTTTTTGGAGAAACTCTATCAGAGTTTCAGTCTTCCAAAGATAGAATATGGCGAGCAAGCTCTCTTGGCTGGCAATTAGGCAGCACATGACCCTCCCTGCCCTCTACCCTGGTTGATGAGACACCCAGAAAGGACGCAGTTATTAGGGATGTTCCGACATAACACAGAGACCCTGTCATTAACTATTAGTTGGGTGGAGGTCTTGTCAACGGTTTGGAGCAGGTGCAGTGGAGTGAGGTGGCATTCGTTAGTTGGTGTTTATTGCAGCTTCTGGATGGAGGTTGAGGTCAGTGCACTTATGGGTGCGGTTGATGAGGCCCTATGGAAGAGCATCGGGCTATTTTACTCGGCTGACGAGCTCAGTGCTGGTATTGTCTTACCTGGAACGCTACCTCCCCCCGTCAAACGCAGCTCCTTTTCTCCCTTGGTTTCTATTGAATCTACAAAATCCCTCTCCCAGTCTCCTCTTGACTTCCTACCTGGTTTAGTTTCCTCCCACATGCGCTCATATACTGATAATCACCGGAGTGGATGCCCTATCGGGGGGAAACAGACTGGACACTTCTCATAAAAGAAGTGGCTACCTAGAGACCCCAGCTTTAGGAGAGTGTGGAAACCTAACAAAGCTAAGTGAAAACTGGTCATGGGGTCCGATGTTGGATTGGAGGAAAGTGTTCACTTTTCACTATGCACGCTAGTGGGTAGGCTTTCCTATCGCTCACTCTGCAAATGCTCTCTCCTAGCCTTGATTTCGAGTGTCTGGTCTTCCCTGTTGGGCTATGTCTTGGAAATAATTTACCTATCTCATGGCTAGTTTGTTTTCTATTCAAGTCATCGGAGGACACAAAGCATATTTTGGACACTCTATGGGAAATTTGTGGTGCAACCTGATGCTCAAAAGGTGGCCGGTTAGTTTTGACCCATCTACAGAATACCTCTGTTTTCGCCATCTGTGGGTCTTGCTACCTGGTCTGCCTTTACAACTCTAGACCGAGAAGGCATTGATAGCCATAGGTAATGAACTTGGGTGATTCATTATCTTGGAAAATATCTCTCTAAAGGGCCTGGATAAAAAGATAAAAAGTATTTTAGTGGAGATTGGCATACACTTGGGACTTCTGGAGTCCCTGGAGATCAACTAAAGAGGCCACACTTTGACCCAACGCTTAGATTATCTCGGTATTCCATTCTATTGCTCCATTTTCCATGGGACTAGACATCTGCGTCAAGATTGCACTGGCGAATTGGAAGAGGAAGAGTCTGAAACTTCCTACCTTAGGAAAACCTCCCATGAAGACTCTCTCGACGTAGACTCACTCGACGTTGTTGTTGGATACAACTTGAAAGGAGGGTACTTGTCGACTTCTACACAGGACACATTAATGGGTAAGCTAAAGATTCTTTGTCCTTATCTATACTTCACTCTGACTGCTTGGGAACAAGATTCCTTGGACACTTATGTCGCTCTGGGATTGGGGCTTTCTCAGGGTACTACTACCGAACCTTCATCGGTACTACCAACTGCTTTAGTTTTATCTCCTTTGGAATGGGCAGGTGCACAGTCATTGGCACAGTCTCCATTGTCACTGACTATCCCCCGACATTGTAGGGACCCCTCTTTGGCACCTGGTGGGGCCTCTACTAAACCTTCAAGTCTAACCTCCTCCTTGAGACTTTCTACCTCCTGTTCTGCAGGATTTCACCGCATTGACTCTATGATGGTTGGGGTTGTTCTATCTGACACTAAGGACTCTGCTCCTAGAGATACCACCTTGGGTATCATTCCCAACACATTGGTACCTTCCTATAAAGAGATGTTTCTACCTATGCCTTTACCCACATTTCAAGGAAGGTCTCTCATCCACAGAGTAAACTTGGCATCCTCTTCAACCCCCTATGATAACTCTGGTGATGCATCTGGGAAATACTTTTCCTGGTTGCGGGGATTGGGGCTGGAGAGCTCTCCCATCAAAACTCGTAGTGAATGGAAAAAAGCTACCTCTGCAATTACTCTCCCAAATACTTGTACATCTGACTCATCTAATCTTGGCGCTCTTAGAGGCATCAAATCCTTGGCCAGGTCAAGATCATGATCCTACTTTCCCTTAACATCAGAGGGGTGGGAGGTGCCCTCAAGAAGGCTTCCCAAGGCGACTTTTAGACAGAACTTTACTCGACATTATCTTCCTACAAGAAACTCTAGTCGACGAGAAGAGAGCTTGGGTTTTCCTAATTACCTTAAGACCCTCGTGGTTTGTTTGTGTTGTAAACTCAGTTGGCAATTCGAGAGGCTTATTGGCAGCCTGGGATCCCTCAAAATTTGATTTGGAACCTTTCCTAAGTTTTGGCGGTATATTTCTTATCAGTATCTATTGCAAAAACAAAACACAACTTACTCTACTCAATGTATATGGCCCCTGCACGGACAGAATCACATTCTGGGACAAAGTCTTTGTTCTTGGTTTACTAGTTGGAAAGAACCTTATTGTTGCAAGCGACTTTAAATTCACTCTAAATGTAGATGAGGTGTGGGGGGGTACAACATTACAATATTAGGTGGTTGCACATTTAAAAGTGATCTTCCTTAGAAACAACCTGGTGGATATCTTACCGATGGTCATAGTTCCAACTTGGAGGAACGATAGAGTGGGTTTGGAGAGAATCTCAAAGCGGCTAGATAGAGTATTCATCTCCGAAGAGCTCTTACAATACTCAGGAAGGTACAGGTCCTGGGTAGCTTACGCCTTCCTCTCGGACCATGCCCCTGTCTTCTTGCAGCTTGACAGTTCTGTTCATCGGTCGTCTTACCCATTCAAGTTCAATTTGACGTGGCTACAAGACCCATATTTTTCGCAGTTAGTCACATAGGTTTGAACATATCATAAATTTCTTCAAGAAATAGACATACATAGAAGATTAGCATGGAAATTGAAACTCTTAAAACAAAGGGCCAAAAGCTAGGCTAAACAACAGAGGATTAAGAAAACTTTTAGATTAGCACAGTTGGAAGAAGAGATTCAAACATTGATTTTAGAGTACTCATCGAGGACTCAACCCCCCAAGATGGAAAACACCTTAAAGACTCTAGAGGAAGAGCATAACAGACTTTTACTGGCTGAAGAAGAACTCTGGCGACAGAGGAGCGGGAAAACCTGGATAAAGAGCAGGGATCATAATACAAAATATTTCCACCATTTTCCAGCTATAAGAGAAATCGCAAACACATTTGGGAACTTAAGATAGAAGATGATGTTGTCATTTCGGGACAAGAAAATATCATTACAAAGGCCCATAGTTTTTACAAAATCTCCTACTGTGATTCAGGCCTTACAAAATATATCGATCAAGATTCCATCACCTGTCATTTTCCCAGACTCGAACTAGTGAGGAGGAAGTTGCATAACTCTTTAGAGCTTGTACTAAGGACTAGATTTGGAATGTCCTCAAATCATTTACAAGGGACAAAATCCCTAGACCCGATGGATGGATTGTTGAGTTCTTGTTGCACTTCTTCGAGCTTGTAGGTGATGATCTGTGGGATTTGGTTGAAGACTCCAGGATCATAGGTGGAGTTAACAGAGCTATAAACTCAAATTTCTTTCCTCTCATTCCAAAAGACAACAAACCGGTCACCCTTGGACACTACAGGCCTATAGCATTATGCAATATGTGTTATAAGATTATAACAAAAATCCTAGCAAATAGGATCAAGCCATTTCTTTATAGGACTTTATTTGGAGAACAAATTGGGTTTTCTTAAAGGTTGATATATCCTCGATGCCATTGGCACTGCACAAGAATGCCTCCACAACATTAAATAGAAAAAATTACAGACGTTAATTATGAAATTAGATCTCAAAAAAGATTTTGATTATATTAACTAGGACTACCTGAGATTGATCCTCCTACAATCTGGTTTTAGCATCCATTTCACAAAGTGGATAATGGGATGCGTGTCTAGTGCTACTTTTGTGGTTCTAGTAAATGGGGAGGCAACCCCTTTCTTCCAGAGTGAAAGATGATTGAGGTAGGATGCCCTCTCTCTCCCTTATTGTTCATCCTGGCAATGGAAGGCTTAAGCCTGCTCTTAAAGAAAAGTCATCACAAAGGAAGACTAACTGGAATCAAAGTATCAAGGCTAGTTAACATCCTTCACATATTCTTCGTGGATGACGTTCTACTCATGAAAAAAGAAAACATTATGGAATGGAGGAAGATTGATTCCATCTTAAAAACTTTCTTCTTAGTGTTGGGGCTCCAAATTAACTTGACAAAATCCACTTTTCATTATTCTAGGATTCTAGGGGTGGACTTAGAAACCTATAAATCCATTTTCCCTTACAACTTCATTGAGATCACTGATATCTGGAATATTTCCTCAAACCAAAAGGATATAAAGTGGAGGATTGGAGGTGGTTACTTATAAAATTTGAGAAAAGAATTGGGTTCTGGTGCAATAGGTGTCTTTCGCTCGGGGGGCACTTTGTCCTGATAAAATCTATCTTGGAGAGCCAAGAAGTTTACTAGATGGCGTTGGCTACCATTCCAGTAACTTTCCTCAACAAGATTAGACAGTTGATCTTTACTTTTCTTTGGTCGGGAATCAGTGATAAAAAACACATACATATTTGCAGTTGGGACTCCATTGCTAGACCGAAGCATTCAGGTGGTTGGGGATTAAGGAACATCTTCCTATTTAGAAAAGCACTAGCGACTAACACTCTCTGGCAAGTGTTGAGAAAAGAAGGGATTTGGCATCGTGTCATTATTGGAAAATATCTTCCACATAGTTCGGTTTCAACCTGGCTCAGGAAAACAAGCTCCAGCTCACCTAATGCTTCCCAGTTCTGGAAAACGCTTTTAAAATCATTACACATTATCCAACACTAGCTTTGTTGGAAACCAGGGTTGGGCCACTCTGTCCACACAGGTTGAGACATATTACTGGGTATGGGGACCTCTGCTTACCTATCCCAAGAGCTCCTTGTTTTATTAAAACAACAGAAAATATATTTCCTCTATCAGACTAAGGGAACTATAGTCCCGGTGACCATCTTCACTCAGTGGAAGGATAGCATAGATCTCAGCCTCTCGGGGAACTTGGCAGTGGAATGGAAATGATACTGCAAGGAACTTCTTGGAGCGAGGATCCAACTACAAGACCAGGATGATGAGCTACATTGGGATGGGGGAGATATGTCAAGGATAATTACTATAAAAAATATATATGAGGCATTAGCATCAAAAATATGGAATCAGAAGTGCACTGGTTGGTGGAAGAATTTTTGGAAATGGAACATCCCACAAAAAATCAAACTCTTCACTTGGATAGCAACGACAAACAAAATACTAACCTGGGACAACCTACAACATCGTGGATGGGAAAGACCGAACATTTTTCACTTATGTCAGTTGGACTTAGAATCCATTACACATCTTTTAATTAATTGTACATTTACTCAACAGGTTTGGAGCAGAATCAAAACAATTTTGAAGCTTAGGACTATTTGGGTGGGACCCTCCCTAAGCAATTGCTTGGAGGATTGGGCAAAGGAAGAGACAATGTATCCACATCTCCCATCCCTAGTCAGCTAGCATATCTGGTTATAGCACAATAAGACAATTTTTGAACAAAACAATCCTTCTATCAATACAATTTATACAAGATTCTGGGAGGACTGGAGTGTGCCAAGTTACAAAAAGAACCAATTCAAATATTTTTACAGCCTACTTTACAACATGGCAAGACTATAGCCTGGTTTCACAGAGAAACACAAAACTTTGGTCAACAATGTGGAGCAGGAGGTCTGATTAGGACTGTCGATCACACAATTTTTAAGTGGACCTATAACTGTGGAGCTAGCACAAATACAAAAGAAAAACTCCTTCTAGTCTGGGCGACACTCACTTTGGCAACCAGATATCACATTATGGATATGCAAGTCTTGAGAGACTTCGAAATTATAATAGATTGGCTAAACAACAAAGGAAAACTACAAGTCATTGCCCTAGAATGCTGGAAAGACAAAATTAATGAGCTCATCAAGGGTTATACTCTAATCAACTTCACACACATTTACCAGGAATTAAACATGGAGGCTGACCTACTTTCCAAGGGTGCTCTACAGGAGCAGGAGGGGAAAATAACATACCATCAGTGGAAAGATGGACAAGAGGGACCAACACTGTTTTTAAAACTTTTTTAGAGGCAATCAGAGAAATTACAACAAACATGTTTTCTTTACATTTTGAATTTACAGAGAGGCAGAATACAATCCTAAGTTTCATATCTAACACTCTTGTAAAAGCACTTACAGTCAGATAGAAGGGAATTAGAAGCTTCAATTCTGCACTGTCTGAGTACACATCTAGTCAATCGATGTTGTAATTACTGAATCAATGATATAGCTTCCATTGCACGCAGTCATATAACTATTTTGATAATACCATACATTATATAAATATAATGAGCAATGTTATTGTGAAAAAAAGAGAAATTGAAGAAACTTTAAGTAAAACCCCTTATAACTTTTTAATTTAGGACTTTGATATTCTTCTTTCCGTACTCTTGGGAATAGAAATTTAGTAAACTTTAAGTAAGATCCCTTGTAACTTTTTAATTGGAAATAAGGATTATTTTGATAAAAATTAATAACGTGGGATTTTAAGTACCATTTTCCTTCGTATAATAATACTTACCTTGTCACTATTTTATTATAATTTTATTATATGCTAATAAAATAATGATAAAATTTATTTTAATAATAAAAATTTACCAAAAAGTTAGAAAAAATATTATATAATAAAAAAATAGAGATAATTTATTAGATAATAATAAAATAGTAATAAGGTTTATTTTAATAATAAAAAAATTACCAAAGAGTTACCAAGATCAAAAAGGAAATGAGAAGTATTACTATAAAAAGAAAATAGTATTTAAATACTTTTACAAAGATAAAAAAAAGTTACCACGATCAAAAAGGAAATGAGAAGTCTTACTGTAAATAGAAAGTAGTTTTTAAATACTTTTTACCAAGATCAAAAAGAAATGAGAAATACTCTTAAATAATATTTAAATACCATTCTTCTTACCAGATAAAAAGGAAATGAGAAGTATTATTATAAAAAGAAATTAATATTTAAATACCATTTTTACCAAGATCAAGAGGAAATGAGAAGTACTATTATCAAAAGAAAAATAGTATTTAAATATTTTTTTTTTTATAAGAGTACAATTTTAAGTGAGATTTTTTATTATTAATAATAAAATAAATCTTATCACTATTTTATATATATTATAACAATAAAATAGTAATAAAGTTTATTTTAATAATAAAAAAGGCTCACTTAAAAGTTACCAAATATCAAATGGAAATGATAAGTACTATTATCAAAAGGAAAATGGTATTTAAATGATAATATCAAAAGGAAAATGGTATTTAAATAATAATAGTACCATTTTCCTTTTGATCATAGTACTTCTCGTTTCCTTTTGATCTTTGGTAACTTTTAAGTTCTCATTTCCTTTTGGTCTTAGGCAACTTTTAAGTGAGTCTTTTTTATTATTAAAATATATTTTATCATTAATTTTTATTATATATATATATATATATATATATATAATTTTATAAAGTTAATATATTTTTTTTTTATAAATTAATTTTGTCATTTAAATTTTTAATCAATTTTAAATTCAATTAAAAAAAAAGGTATATGTTTTTATTTGAAGGGTCATGCTTGTTTTATTTAAAATTATGTGGCAATTTCAAAATTTATAGTGTCCACTTTTAATTTTAGTCCAAAAATTTATATCAATTTTTATTTCTAATTTTGAATGTTCTTCTTGTGAAAATGTGTAATAAGCTAAATGCTTAAAACATCATAACAGAACAAAAGTACACATCATGTACAAAATGTGAGCATGGAGCACAATTCCAAGATAGATAAGTTACACAATAATTCTTTAAAGAATAGGAAAACTCATCTACATAACCAAATACATCCATACATCACAATTCACATGTTTCCAATAATGAATACACGATTTCTATATATACCTATTCACACTTGCACATGAGATCCCTTTATTATTAGGCCTACCTTATTACATATATATTTACACATTACATGTACATTTGGACCCATATATGCCCCCCCTTAGGTTCATATCATATACATTTAGCCATATATATGCTCCCCTTGGGTCATAACACAATACCCTCCTTCAAAAAGCTTTGTCCTCAAAGCTTTGCAATTAAAGGCTTCACATGTGATGAAACCAAGTAATATGATTTTCTTATGTTCCTGCTTTATTCCTTCCATTAATGATGATCCATCCATCCAAAATCAATTATTTTCGGTCATAATTCTTGGTGTCTGGTAGTTGCATAATTTTATTTCCCTTGATTCCATGTATCATTGTTAAAGTTTCTCCAATTTGTAGTAAATGTTGATCTATGATAATATCTTGTTGAATAATGGTTTTGTGATGTCATATTCCATGAATATTGATTATTATTCCATCTTCTTCTTTGATAATGTCGATATTGATCTTCTTGTCTTGAAATCTTTCTTGACAATGACCCAAATGTAATGAGCTTTGATACCAAATGTAATGAGCCAAATGCTTAAAATATCATAATAGAACAGAGTACACACCATGTACATAATGTGAGTGTGGAGCACAACTCCAAGATAGATAAGTTACACACTAACTCCTTAAAGAATAGGAGAACTTCCTCCACATAACCAAATACATCCATACATCACAATTCACATGTCTTCAATAATGAATACATGATCTCTACATATAACTATTCACACTTGCACATGAGGTCCCTTTACTACTAGGCCGACCATATTACATGTACATTTAGACCCATATATGTCTTCCCTTGGGGTCATTTCATATACATTTAGCCCTATATATGTTCCCCTTGGATCATAACAGAGTGACGATGATGACAATTTAAGCAATGAAGTGACTTAACTTTTATTTAGCAGATACCAAGTGTAATTTTGGTTTTCCCCTTGATAGAAATACCCACATGGTGGGAAGAGAAGATAAGGTGGTTGAATGCATCTAGATTAAAATGTAATTTTGATTTTTCCTCTTACGAAATTACCCACACAGTAGTAGTGTTCTCATGACTTTTTTAAATCATATTTTACGATAGCTATCGATAACCTTCGATATTGTATCTTGGTGGTAGTAAGTAGGTTTCAACTCAGTGTCTTGATGGCAATGAACCTACCTTCTCCTAGTCATGTGCCCATGATGATTAAATTTAACCTTTAATTTCTAGCAACAGTCGCACACGTATGCTCATATGAGAATAATTTGGGTAGCATGGGACTCTTCCTTTATGAATCTTTTAACAATTTTACTGATTTCTTGAATTTGCAATAAATTGATTTTTTTTCATTGGAGTTTCTAAATTAAAAGTGGTCAAGGGCTTGTTGTGCTCAAAGATTGAAAAATAAGAGAAGCTCTAAAAAACATTAATATGGTCAAAAGTTGGATCAAAAAGGGTCTAATAAAAGGTGTGGCTAAAGACTAGATTAGAACTTGGCTCTAATACCAAAATGCAATGAACAAATTTAATTTATGGAAATATGAACAAAGTTCATTTAGTGAATATCCAATGTGAAAAGGATAATATGTTGAAATCCATAGAGGATAAGTAATAAATGTATTTAATAATGAGTGAGAGATGATATACAATGTCAGTGATGATGTGCTTAAAGCATTGACTAGTCACAGTGGTTCACGGGTCACGTCCTTTAGTTAGGATGTGTCTAAGGAAAGTTTCAATTAAAAAGGTTATGTTGGATTCAATGCCTCAAGAAATTTGATATTTGAAAAGTTTTTGATGGCTTCAGTGCCTAAGAAAAGTTTAATATTGGAAAAGGGTATGCTGGTATTAATGGATATGGAAAGATTGATGTTTGAAAAGGTCTCGATGGATTTTTGGTGGATTTGAAGGATCGATGTTTGAAATGGCCCCAAAATTTTTTATCAAGTCCAAAGATTGAAGTTGGGAAAGGGTCTAATAGTTTCAAAGAAGAAGTTGTGAAAGGCCCCAATGGTAAATATTGGGAGAGGCTCAAAAGCAACTTACAAAAGAATTAAAAACATTAAAGAAATCTAGAGCCAAAATCTTCTTTTAGCCATATCAAGAGCATGTAAACTCAGATGGAGTTGAAATGTTAGATGTAAGTCAACAGTCATGCAAATTATAAAAGTGTCAGTGAAGCTACTTTGCAAATTCATCTCCTGAATTCTAGAACRTGATAATTAATAGTTTTTAAAGAACATGATGGTACTCATTGACTTCAACTTGGTTAATGATGAAATTTGGATAATGCCAAAATATAAGTAGGAATGAAGAAACCAAGCTAAGAATTTGGCTAGATTCTAAAGGTTTAGGGGTKGAGYTAAATAAATAAGAAAAAATCTACTATTTTGGGACACTTTTAACAATTTTAGAATTTGTGAATGGAGAAAAAGTGACCCAAGAAAAAAAAATTGTGAATTTTTTTTCCAAATCGACATTTGATAATATCAATAATATGGACAATGTCGTAATGAAAATTTTCTATTTTGTTTTCATTTGAAAGATAACAGTTTTTTCCAAATTTTACAAGTCTAGGAAAAGTGCAAAAAACACAAAGTTGACAATTCCATATTTTTGCAGAAATCAGTTGAAGCATTGAATCATCAGGGTGAATATTGTTGAATACGTCAATCACAAATTGTATTAGTTCTCAATACAAAGGTCTTATTGGATCTCACTATATTTCCTTCTGCGAGTGGAATAAGTGGTTCTTCGACCTTGACTACACCAATGAGAAGAATGCATAAAAAAGGGCAGAAATGGTAATTTATGGGAGTTGTAAATTTTGTTTATGAGCTTAGAATTGAACATGAACACTGTCATTAGAAAGGTATCATAAAGAAGAATATAACTGAGAAATTTTGTTTTCAAAATATGATTTTGGTTGTTCCATAAAATTAGCAGAACATATCCTCTGAGCTTAATTGGACAAAACAAATATCTCTGTGCATATTCTCCAAAGTGCCTTGAACTTGAAATAAGGGCTATGTGATGGAATTAGATGTATAATGAGACATAAATGAGCCTAGATAGGATCGTATATCTTATGTAAGAGAAAATCTAGGGAAGGGTGTTAGCTTATTTGAATAAGCAAGCTAATTGTCATCAATGAAAGAGATGGCTTGTAAATGTGATTGAAGGACACTAGTGCCTTAATAAGAATCCATATAATGCATTGAACATAATTAGCATGTGCAATCTAATTTTCAAAGAATAAATGGTAGAAAAGAGTTGTGGTTCTCTTGGGTCTGTAGTTTTTATTGTGTGCAACCAAAGAATGGCTAGTAGAGGTATGTAAAAAACTAGTTTATAGTGAATGATATTCGTATGCACAAAAAAAAGTGTGTAAGTCATAAAACCATTGTGATAGAGAAAGGAATTTAGGAAAATGATGGTTGTAGAGCATGAAAGAAATCATGTTGGCATAAGGAGAGGGTCATTGGAAGGCTTCAGTGGTAGAGGGAATCTACCAAGAAAATGAGGGAATGTACCTCAAGCATGAGATGGGTGAACCATCATATTGGTTAAAATGTGTGTATGCTTGGAGGAGTTACATGATATGAACCAACAACTTACGTGTAAAGAATGTAAAGTGAATAATGAACTTCAATTCACTTAGGAGTTGTTATCAAGGGAATGACGCACTCCATTATGTGGAATTGTCTTGTAAGACAGAGTATGAGAGAAAGTGGAGCTCACTCATAATTATCCAACGAAATGTAAAGAAAATTATAGAGTTGGATAAATCGTAAGGGTAGTTGAGATGAAGGCTAAGATGCATGATCTTGAAGGTAGTCAAGATAGTGTAGGCACTATAAATCTCTGGGAAATGAGATAGTAGTTGGGCTATTAGGAATGCATTTATGCTAAAAAGGGAACCTTCAAGTTGATCTTCTCTGGAAATACTTTAGGAAATTGGAGCAACACTTATAATGCATAAACATCCCAAAGCATTAAGGAATGTTGTAGAATGCCAAGAATTGGTTGTAGTGTTAAAATATGTTGGTGTCCAACAAGGAAGATATGGAAATGAGGAGATTTTCTCACTCTAAAATCCATTTTGTTTATAGGTTAGAGTTGTATGTTGTTGAAGTAGCAACTACATCTCATGAGTATGAATTAATTATTTCTACTTGGGTGAAAATATTGCAGCTAATTATTTGTTATGTGATTGGTAGAAGGACCATGGAGTAGATTAGTTATGTTGTGTGATTCTATCCTCTGCAAAGGAATCATGAAGGGAGATTCCTTGACTCTTCTCTTTGCCACATTGTTTATATTTCTCTAGATTGATAATGATGCTATATGTAGATAGTTTTAAGGCATGGGAATTTTGTAAATGCAAAAGACTATAGTAGCTAGAATGTGTATGCACTAGTAGGCATATTGAGAAATAATATTGGATAGAGTGCATATAGATATTCTTGAGCATGTATGATGTTGTATATTAACTAAAATTGGTATGTTCTTATGTGCAATGGGTAAGACATGATGACTAAATATTGTTGTTGATTTTTTGTTTAACTAGGAATGGTTGAGGACATTGTTTAAGATGTTGATGATGTAATTTTTTATGATTGTTAACTTCATAAGGAAAGAGGACAAGGAGATAGCTTGTCAAGAGGTTGATAAAGGGATCATGTGAGTTTCCATACGACAAGGAGAGAGCTTGAATACATGCATGTAATTGATACTCGGTTGAGGTAAAGGCACAAATACTCGGGTATGTAGTCAGTATGTCATGATTGAGATTGTTAAGAGTTAATAACTAGGGTGAATGAGTATTATAATCATGTTTGGAAAATGGATGTCATGTGAGATAACCATGTGTGAGGCAACAATTGTTAGATTTGGGGAAAGCTATGGCACTGCACAAGTGTCTAATGGTCTCCTTGTTTGTGTTAGTATTGTGGATTGTAACCTTCTTGCCAACACTAAGAGCATCTTAAGAGGAGGAATGGTTTCCCTAGGGACAATTGAGTAGAGAAAGGAAAGTCCTTTTAGTACACCTAAGGTATTGTTTAGTAGAGAAAGGGTATATTCTTGATGTTGTGTTTGGGATAAATAGAAAGGTGTCTATGTGATTTAAAAAGTGTTGGGAAGGTGGTTGGGTATGTTTAAATATGTTGTTCTAACCCTCCAAATTGTCTTCGTAGATCACATGAGTTGGAAATATGGTATTCTTGAATCAATGCAAGGAAGCATTAAGTGAATGAGCATATTGATGCATATGCTTGAATGCATTGTGTGAATGTTTTTTGTGTTGGTAATGCATATATAGTGAGTGATATTTCATTGCATTTAATATGTTGACAACTGGGAATGATTGAATTTCAGTAAATATTATAATTAAGAGATCATTTCATGGGTTGTTATGAGCGTTGCAATGAAAGATTATATGCATAAATACTCATAGTTTATTTGGTTCATTTAAACATCTGCTAAAGAGGATATATTTCAAGGTGGATTGTCTTGGAAACGACAATGAGAATAATCACATAATGAAGACTAGTTGCTACTACATGCAAAGGTCAAACATCAYGAGGAGGATCTCATAGTTGTGAAATCTAGTTTTTGTATGAAACCGATTTTAATTTTTTGATTGAAATTTTTTATGATGACATATCATAGTAACTATATGTGTATGGTATAGATGAGATGAAAAWTTTGTCTAATAAGGACAGAGGATGGMAATTGTAAGCTAGAAAGCATGGGATGGATGCTACTATGATGACACTGGCACCCTATGATATGCCTTGATCACCTTAATCCATTATTTACTAGAGGTTGTTAGTGGGATGCCCTATTAATAATACTCTTTAATTTTGTGCTCTTCTCATATGTGAAATCCTTGGATTGCCTAAGGGACTATTTAGAAAAGAAGAGGATGCATGATCCTAAAAGGGTCAGCACGACAAGGAAGAAGCAACTTGAATGAATATGTTGTGAGAGATTCATGTTATGTGTTAGCTCGAATCGGGAAGGCGTTGTATATTTTGGGTGTGTCAGAAAGGATGATGAGTTGAACGTCACTTGTGGTAGCCATGTGAAGRAAGGAAATATATTTATACACATAATGTTTGRGCTAATTTTCATACTTTATGTTATTTATGAATATATGTGCTTTAGTTATGAATTGAACTCTTATGGAGGRAATAATTGTTGCATAGAAATGGATACAATATGCATGTTTTCCTTKATGATTGTTGTAGGGTTATGCCAAAATGTTGAGGCCTTGGAAGCATCTCAAGGCAGTGAAAGAATTGTGGGACATTGTGACCTAGATAGGAATCAAATGCAAGTTGCAATGAAGCGGATGACATTGCAAATGTAGTTGAAGAACAAATACATGRAGATATGGTCTTATTGTTGGGAAAAAAAAAAAGAACACAGAAGACATTGGTATTCCTAGGGGGAGGGGAATTGAATACCCCATCTTTGACCCCTAAATTGTAATGTAATAAATAATGTGTTATTGAAGCAATTTATGTGGCAATAATAAAACCATGTGGGTTGAGTTATAATCATCCCATTTTGTAAATATGTGAAATGTATTGTAAATATTCCTAGTGTAGAGCTCAAAGCCAAGGCTTGACTGGTGAATGTATAGGAGTCCAAGTGGTGGAGCTAGGTTTACAATGTCATGGGTATATTTCCCATGAGAGGCTCATGGTTTTGTAGAAGCATGTATGAAAAAGAAAAATGCATAATAATATAATATCCACAAAAATGGTTGATTGGGGTAGCAATAAGGGGACTATAATACCACAAGAGGGGAAGATGAAAGCCTGGGGTTATTGGTTGATTTCACATTGAAATTTTCCTTTGGAGTACAACCCTTTCTTTCCCATGCTTCCTTACAACCTTCTGGTCAATATTTGATTGATTTGTACACTGTCGTGGGTATTCCACTGGAATAATTCATCACAACAAATCTTAAACTATTCTAAAAACTTATATTTTTGCAATTTATTTCCTTAGATCCTAGAATAGTTAATTACTACCTTTGCTTGGATTTATGAAATTAACTAAATACAAAAAATTAAGAACAAGAAAAAATATACACACCATCCACACAATTGAACAAAAGATGTAACCTAGGAAACCCAATACAGTATAAAACCCAGCTAGAAGGTAAGGCCTATGCTCTCATATCTTTTCTTCAGTTATGGAAAGAAAGTATAAAGAGAGAGGCATTCATGATGGAGTTGTCTTTAACACTATGGCCTAATCAGCTGCTACATAATCTCCTATATCCTCTGATATTCTCTCAAAATACCACTCCTTGGATGCTCTGCTCAACTATGTAACAAGTACAATACAAAATAATGGAACCCTTTCTCTTCCTAGTGGCCTAGTATTTAGCATAGCCCAATAGTCGTCTAGAGTTAAGTTTTGACTTACTCAACCCTCAATTAGTGATAAGGTTTGGAACTTATAGAATATTCTTAAAATTCCATAGGTGTCTAGCCCCACATGTTTTGAGTAATGGGGGATAACATGGCATTCACTCTACCATGGTGGTAAACACAGTAGGTCAACTTGTGAGAGGCATAACTTTCTAATACAAACTCTTATTGAGGAGATTACTACACCATTGGAAAGGTATCAATGTGTAGAATTTGGAATCTTACACCAAAGTAGGTTTGGACCAAAAACAATGTTGTTTGATGCCTCAAAATGGCTCAAGAAGTTTTTGAACGGACTTTTGGATCCCAATTTTCCAAATTGGGACTTACTGCTAAAATGACTTTACAAGATTATTCCTCTAATTTTTTCCACCTAGAAAGTACCGAGATAGATGAAAAAWTATAAAATGATCCAATCCAGATCATACCTCCCCATTTAGAGAGGATTTTGGCCCCAAAATATTTACTGAATGAGATGGGTAAATTTTTCCTCTACCTTCTCCCCGGAGTACCATTTTKCTTTTCTTGGAAGTTGTCCTTTCAACCCAAATTGCCAAAGGTCATTCTGCCCTTGTCTTGTAGTTCTAGACTTCTTCTGCAAAATTATTTCTTCTACCAACTGTACTTGAGCATATGGTTCTAAGTCCTCCATGGCAGGTAGGACTTGATCCTCCTCTTGATCCAACATGGAAGGCTCATAGAGTTTCAAATTATCCATATTCACATCTAAGTAAATGTACATGTATGGGGGTAGACTGAGTCTAT
Source organism: Picea mariana (assembly GCA_032191745.1). Lineage (NCBI taxonomy): Eukaryota > Viridiplantae > Streptophyta > Pinopsida > Pinales > Pinaceae > Picea > Picea mariana. Next base: position 98,588 of record JASDQU010437674.1, on the reverse strand, counting down.
AGGTGTTATCTCCCACCTTCTCCAATACCTCAAAAGGGCCATACCGCAAAGACTTGATATTCTTACCAAGACCTTGTAGCATTTCTTTATTTAGTTGTAACTGAACTATGTCTCCTACTTTGAATGATTTTTTTGTTTTGTGTTGATCATGTCGTGCCTTGTACTTTTCTTGAGGATTCTTCCACGTCTCCTATACTTGCAAATCGATCTTTCCAATATTTTCAACAAATTTCTCTGCTCTCTAAGCTTCTCCTATGATGTCTTCCCTCACTCCTCCTTTATTTTCATATGTAATATCCAAGGTCGAAGGAGGAAAGTTCCCAAAGCAAGTTTAAAAGGGGGACTTACCAATAGAAGTATGAACTGCTATGTTATAAGAGTGTTGAATATAGATCATATTTTCATCCTACATCTTCAAATGCTTTTGATTGTAACCCATCAAAAGCTATACCAAATTCATGTTGACTACTTATTTCTTCTCATCTATCCGTGGATGGAATTTTATAGATATCATCAAATTAGTTTCCATCTTCTCCAAAAGTTAGTCCAAAAGGCACTGAGAAATCTGGTATCCATGTCTGAGATGATTCTTCTTGGTATCCCAAAATGCACCTAAACATGTTCAAAGAATATGTTTATTTTTTCTTTTCCTTTGATGGTCTTTTTACAAGGCATAAGAATGCACATATTGTTGAACCTGTCAACTACCACAAAAACATAGTCATGTCCCTTCTTGGTTGTTAGTAAACCTCCCACAAAATCCATGGAAATGCTTTCCCAAGTTTGACTGGGTATATGTAAGGGATGGTATAGACCTTGATTTTTGTTACTGGGCTTGCAGTACAACAAAGTATACATCCTCTAATATATCATGCTACATCTTCTTTCATTCTGAGCCAATACACATACCTTTGTAAGTTAGCAATTGTCTTCCCAACACCAAAATGTCCTACAACTTTGGAGGTGTTAGCCTCTCTTATAAGATGCAATATTTCACTTTTAGGAAGACATAGCTTATCTAGATTATAGAGTAACCCATTCTAGAGATGATACTCAACCTTACTGTCACCTTCTTCTACATCAACTTGGCCATGTAGCTATTGAAACACCTCATTGAAGTCCTCATCTTCTATGTATGCTTCTTTGTATGCATCATGGGTAAAAGGATCCATGTGCATAAGAGTTATGAAAGTTGTAATCTTGAATATGGGTGGTCTTGAAAACATGTTTGTCAACTTATTAGTGTTTCCCTTCTTATACTTGATGACTAGTTGAAATTGCTGCAAAAACTCATCCACTCGTAATGTCTAGTTTGTTGAAGCTTGCTCTGGGCCTATAAATACTACAGTGGATGGTGATTTATGTGGATGATTGTTTCCTTTCCCATAAAATAGTGTTTCCACTTCTTGAAATCTTAAACCAGGGCATATAGTTCCTTATCATATGTAGGGTAATTCAAAACGCCCCCATGAAACATCTCTAAATGATAGAATACTAGCTTACCTCCTTGCATCAAAATTACTCCCATAGCATACCCACTTGCATTTGTCTCCACTTTGAAGGGCCTCTGCTCGTTTGGAAATGTGAGAACTGGTGCTTGAATAATAATTTCTTTTAGTTCCTTAAAAGTTCTATGTTGATTCTCTCCCCATTGGAAACTCTTACTGCTTGTTGTTATGACATGGAATGGTGCAACTACTACTGGAAAATGATGCTATGAAATTCCCTAGGTATTGTGCTACCCCAACAAAGCTCCTAACTTTGGTGAAATTAGTAGGAAATGATGATTTTATGATGGTCTCCATCTTTGCAGGATCTATCTTTAGCTTCCCTCCACTGA
>JASDQU010437674.1:16757-34548 GCA_032191745.1 Picea mariana | reverse complement strand
AACTTTTCCTGGCAACCTAGTGCCAATCAAACTCCAAGACCCTCTTTTCTTGTCCATAGTACTAAACCTAAACTACCGTTTATGGAAACGTTACATCTGCCAGACTTGTCGATATTACTCAACAACCCAATTTTTCATGATCCACGTTGGCCCCCCATGCCGACTAAGTTTCCCTCAGATATTCTGAAATTTGAAGGCAATCCTGGCAAGGATCCAGGGGATGACGTGACAACATTTTCAGTTATGGTGCTCGCCAAACTCACTGCTAGATGACTTTGTCTAGTTTCACCTTTTTTGAAGCAGTCTTATCGGGGGTGTCGCAAAATGGTATATTGAGCTTGATTTCTCAAGTTATTTTTACTTTAATGACTTGGCGATGGTCTTTGTGAACCATTTCCAATTACTTGTGAGATACGACGTCAGCAATGAATTATTGGACAACTTTGAGAAAACTAAGGCCCACCATATCTCTGATCATATTCGAGAATGACGATGTCGAAAGATCTTGATTAAGGTCCAGGTCCCTCCAGCTTTCTTGCTGAAATGGTTCCTGAAGTCTTTGGTGCCATGCATCTCCAAGGACGTAGCAACTTCTGGAGTGTTTTCAGAAGAGGAGGCAATAATAAGAGTGCAACATCTTGAACTAATCTACTCTTAGTCTAGCATGCTCTATGAGATTTTTCCAGATGTGCCACGATCCATCCTCGACCAGGCCAAGAAAAAGTATGGACCCCATGCCGATGGTATTGTGGGCTCAACATAATAAAAATCCACTGATATGTTGTCAAATCAATTGCAACAATCGTCAATACAACAAGATGTGGCCAGCCAGACCTCGAGTTCTATTGTCCCCCCTACCCAAACATTGGATGTACATAGTGTGGAGTTGACGAAACCAAAAGGATAACCAACATCCTGAGGGAAAGAGGAAACAACATAGAAAGAAGGTTAAAGGGGATAAAAAAGATACTAACAATGTTGGCGGGGGTTAAACAGAGAAGAGAAAGTCAAAGTATCTGTGTAACCTTTTCACGGAGAACCAACTGATGCATATGTGCCCTTGACTTGTTGAAGCTCAGAAGCTATTGGTGCAACAACATCCTATTGTGCTAACAAACCCATTTCCACATGGGAAAAACATGGCTCAAGTTCCAGCATCCTTGAGCATGGAAGGGGGAAGTCAAGGACCACCCACGTCTACTAGTAATAACCTGGACATGAATGGTTACATGATGAAAGCCGAGGTAGATATAGCGACTAGGGTTCGAGATTACGAAATGCCAGAATCTACTGAAAAGGGAAAAGAAGCCACGAACCCACTAAATCCTCTCCAGATTGAGAAGGTGAGAGAAACTATGACTTGCATCCCAAAAGGTGTGTTTAAATAGGCTTCTCACAATCTGAACATGAGGGCTACCCATAACTACTCCGTTCTGGAAGATTTGACACAAATACCTTATGCGATGTCTGCTTTGGAAGTCCTCCAGAGTTTCCCTTCACAAAGAAAATCTTTGTTATCCATGTTGGGATCGACAGAGACTTGTAACACGGGAGCGATCATTCTCGATCCAACTGACTTGAAACCCCATCTCCCCTACCACGTTGTGTTTCAAATAGTATTGGATTACACCATGAAATTCTTTACTCAGAGCAGCTTCCATACAGTGGTTGACGAGGGTGCCTCGACTTGTGTGATGTCACTAGCGTGCTGGAAGGAAATTGGCTAACCTGGCTTGTCTATGTCTTTTACGTTGCTTATGGCATTTGACGGTCGTTCATTTAGACCACATGGAATCATTCCTTCTTTTCCTATGCAGTTGGGAGGAAAAACCATGTGTGTCGAAGTTGAAGTGGTTGATGCGCCTCTCAACTACAACCTTTTGTTAGGAAGGAGTTGGACCTATGCGATGCATGCAGTGGTTGCTACAGTTTTTCGGCTCTTGTGTTTTCCGCATGAGGATCGGATTATGACCATTGACCAATTGTCCTTCTCCAGTCCTAACCCTTCATCAAGGACTTAAATGGTCCTAATGATTGACAATCTGCATCGCGACACCGTCAACTTAGGTGTTGGTTTTTCTCCTTCATTGATGGGAACTTTTGATTACCCGCCACCTTCTAGCGATGCCAAGCTTATATCGGATGTAATCGACGAGCTTAGGGCTGCAATATTTCAAGTTTCTTCATTTCAAACAACTTACTTTCCCAATCCATGGACTCTTCCTTCCCCATCGGCTTCGATGGAAGGGACAAGGAATCCTAGCATGGACATGCCCTTGTCCGCGGCTAAGATAGCATACAACATTGTCCAACAAACTTAGGCCAACCCCAATCTAAATCCTCCACTACAGATCCTTTAGACCCGATCTTTCCCTCTGACGCAATGATTCTTGAGGCATTGACTAGTCCAGAAATACCTTGGGATGATCTTAATCATAGACCTTACTTCCTTCCCGAGTTAAGGAGAATAGAGGCAGGAGAATTCATTTCGACCATGAATGGAGATAGGTATTTTCTTATTAGTCCTTTTTCTATGCACGCCATTTATGGTGAGGGTGATATGGAGAGTATCTCTGAAATGATTCCAATATATATCTCTAATGATGGAAAAACAACGACTCCTTTCATTTTTAACAAGATAGTAGCAAGGTTCGACATCCCTAAGGATATTTCCACTAACCATGACAGTCACTTACAAAACAAAATGATGACCAAGTTAACATCAAAGCTTGGGTTGAGGAAAGAACATTCATCACCTTACCACCCACAAGAAAATGGTCAGGTTGAATCTATGAATAAGTCTCTCAAGACTATTCTTCAGTGGGCGATCAATTATGCCAAGTCAAATTCGCATTTGATGTTGTACTCATCTTTGTGGGCCTATCGAATGTCTGTGAAGACCGCCATTGATTTCTCACCTTTTCAACTCGTATATGGAATGAAAGCAGTCTTACCTATTGAGTGTCGGATCTCGTCTTTAAAGTTAGTAGTGGAATTATTGCCAAACACTTCACCACTTGAAGAACACCTACTATATCACAACCATCTTGATGAGCAATGTCATGATGCAACCTTGACCAATGAGGCTCATAAGAAGCGAGTCAAGTGTCAGTACGATCAGTCCGTTCACCCTCATATTTTACTCGAATGCGATCTTGTCATGGTCTATGATCAAGATAAATATCCCCTTGGGGCAGGAAAGTTCAAACCCATGTGGTTCAGACCATCCATTGTGAAAGAGGTCTTGAAGAAGGGTGCTTACTGTCTGGTTGACTTTGAAGAAAATTCCTTGGTGGAGCCTAGAAATGGGCTCTACCTCAAGAAGTATTACTCTTAGGTTGGTCTCCTGGGTGACTTCTTGTACATATGTATAATTCTTATACAGTTTTTTGTCTTTTTGTTTTCTGGACGTGTAGTTATTTATGTCTTATTTTTCATTGTGGAAGATGTCAAGTGAATCATAGGTGTTTTTTGGGTTCACAGACGGTCGCAACCGACACACTCGGAGGCTTGCTTCCACAGCTTGGGTGATTTTCACACCTGGAGGCCAGTTTCTATCTTCCGAAGGTATTTGTCTAAGTGATGCCAAAACCAATGTCGTCGAGTACAACGCAATGATAGAGTTGCTTCATGATGCTTTGTCGCATGGAATTTCACACCTCTAGCTCTACCTAGATGATTATTTGGTTGTGTTGGAGTTAAATGGAGTTTACCATGTTTATGATCCTACTCTGCACCGACGTTTACTTAGGGTACGTCTCTTAGAACGTTAATTTGATTACATTATGTATATTCATGTTACAAGGAGATTTAATCATATGACAGATACTCTAACTAATCAAGTAGTAGATTGGCATGTTGCACACATGTAGAAAGAGAAGAACACACATACACATGTACATACATTTGTAAAAAATGAGATCCATAAGAAAAATAAGATGTAAATATATATATATAGAAAAAATGTGTCACAAGTACATAGGTGGGCGCAAACACCTCAAAAATAGGTTTCAGTATACATCGTTGGGCATATGCCCTCACAAAATACATTTACAATGGTTCCCTTGACACATTAAAAGTCTATACTATCTAAGCTCAGGGCCTACTATCCCTCCCATAATGAACGATGACGTTGGATAAACATCGGAAAAGCTGGACCCACATCCGTGGCACCCCCACTACATGAGGTTGCATGGAAGGTGGGAGATCCTTGATCTCAACCATGGGTATTGTGAGAGTGAGTGTTGTGAGGTTGCACTCTACTCATATCTAAAATCTCTCAACCTCTCTAGGTGGAGGTCCCCCTGTGGCTACTGGTCCATCCGCTATTGCTAGTCCCGCCTTTGGTCAAGGACATTGCTGATTCCTCACGACTTCTTTCGAGCACACTAGTCCCACACCTGTACATAGAATATACATGAAATTTAGTACTCTATACACACATAAAAATGATATATTTTAAAAATGATAAAAAATTAAATAACATAAAAAATAGTTACCTATCTCTCCTCGCTCCTCTCCAAGAGGCATGGGCATGTCTGAATCCCTAGAGAAGTTGATTCCGACATAGGGGTAGTCCTCAATCATCAGAATCTATTGTGTCCACCAGTCAAAAAAATTGTCGTCGAAGGCCTCTATGGTCCTCCCTCCCCCATGTCATGGCAGCAATGATTCCCATATACATATCGCTGGTAAGGAAGCCACATGCCCCCGCACCGTCTCTCTGAGACTAAGGATGGGTACCCTCTCGAAGAAGAAAGATAATAGGATAATTCCAAACCCAAAGTTTTCGTTGTTGTGTTCCCGACACTCTATCAGTTGTCTATTCATGCATGTGAGCATGGTCATACTCCAGTCAAAAATATGAGCCTCATGGCACTGAATAGCACAGTGCATGTGTGCCCGGGAAGCTTGATGTAAGGTCGTGGATCTAGTAATCCACCCTGACAGTAGTAAGATCACTCGCAAAGTCAAAATCGTGATCTTATGAATAGGCACCTGAGAACCTACCTTCTCAGTTCCAGCCTCACAGTACATCCAGATATAGTCCTCGATGTTGAATGGCCCAGGGGGAAATGTCTGCAGATTGACTGGTTCCCCTCTCCTCGAGAGGCCAGTCAGAAAGTATATATCTTTAGTCGTCAGAGTCAACTATTGTCCTTTTATGATGAATGCCTCTACATCTCAGGGCTAGTAATTAACAAGGGCATTCAACAATCTGGGTTGTGCCCTCATAAAAGGACACTGGAAGAACTTCCAAAGCCCACATTGTTTCAGTGCGGCGATGGCTGTAGGGTCCTCTTTGACCAGTATGTCTATATCCTCGTGTCCCCTCTCCCTCTAGTGGACATACATCATGTTCCATGGAAAATTAAAGGGAGTTATCTCTTGCTTTTTAATTTTTTCCAAGATTTTGAGGGTTTACGGGGGTTGTTTTGGCCTCAATCGCGTATTTACATAGGCAGAGTTTTTTCTTTCTGAGTACATAGGTAGGTTTTCCTTGGACAACCTGCATACATGCAGGGCCACTCTTTTTAGGAGAGAGTGCCCCCTCAAAAACAAAAATAAATGCATGAAAGACTAATTTAAATGCAATATGGATGCATTTGTACTTACGTGGTCCAAGAGGAAGTTTGTTTCGTCCACTGAAGCTCCCGGAATCAAATTCTTTAGCAAAGGGGTTTTTTCTCCTTTTGGATAATTTTCAAACTGCAATGGTGAAAATGAGTTGTCAACTTCTATTTATAGACTTTTTGGCCTTTTTTGCCACTTTTTGACCCCCTTTATCATTTGTCCTAGCTTGATGATCACTTGATTCTGATTCTGAGTTTCTTATTGGATGTTATAGTACACTTTTTATTTTGGTTTGGTAACCTTTTGGGGATGGGTCACTTTTTGGTATCCTTTGGTAAAAGCTATTTTTTCCAACGTTTTTCATGTAAGTTAGGATTTCACCTCCACTTTTTGCATATAAGTTAATATTTCACCTCCACTTTCTGCATCTCATTGTCTTTTCTACTTTTCCATAGGATTGACCCCACTGAAGTGTGACATGGACCCTTCACTGCTGTTATAGAAGTGTCATAATTAGGTGGTATTGCCTACCTTTACATGGATGCCCTAGGTATATCCTTGTTGCGTTTTGGCATCCATGATATCAGTAATGACTATAGGCTCGAGAGTCCTTGTTAGTCCTGTCATGATTACGATATTGAGCCTCATTGGTCTAATGAACCATCATTCTTGGCCTCACCCTCAGGACTCCCAAATGAGCACGCTTTGTTGTCTTTCAATCTCGCTTTAAAATCTGAAAGAAACATCCGACAAGACTGTATTTATGATCTTCGCTCTTGTCTAGATTAACTGAGAAAAGTATCCCCTTGGAGTCTTCTTTAAGCCCTTTTTAGACTCTCTAAACATGAAAATATTTCTGAGCGATATTTTTTCCCTTCACGCTTTCCAAACTCAAATTTGAAGGCACATTTATACAACGATAGTTTACCCCTTTTCAGTCCAAATGGTTAATTTCAAGAATAAAGGTATGCTCTAGGAACTTCGTTTTTCTAGAAGAGTATTCTCAGATGTAAGTTTAACCCTTTTTTGGGCCTGAGGGACTAAATCTTTGAAAAAATAACATTCTCCTTGGTTTTGGTTTATCACCTTTTTCGGGTCTTGGAGATTACTTACAAAAAAGGAACACCCACAAAGTCCATAGTTAATCTCTTTTCAGACTCCCTAAAATTGAAAATACTGTCGAGTGACCTTGTTCCTTCACACTCGTTAAATTGGTCCAGAAGATCATTTACTGGCATGAGTTTACCCCTTTTTCCAACCTATAGATTATAGCGTAAAAAGGTACACCTCGGGAGATTCGTCTCGCCATGAGAGTTCTCTGCAGTAACTTTTATACTTGTTCGGGCCAAGGATACTAATCTCCGAAAAAGGCAGTGAATCTATAGCTAAGATCTTTTCAGACTCCTTAAAATTGAAAATATTGTCAAGTGATATTGTCTTTGTCACACTCATTAAAATGGCTTTTAATAGACATATTTTTGGTCCAAGTTTAACCCTTTTTCGAACCGACTAGACTATCTCCAAAAACGTTACTCCATGGAGTATTATTTTAAGTTTTTTTTAGACTCTATAAATGTGAAAAGATACCGAGCTTACCTTCTCTAGGCTCATTAAAATTACATTGAAGGGGGTCTCATTGTGTTTTTTTTAATCACAATAGCATATCTGCGTCTTTGGCCTAATGTCGGCTCCATGTTTCTCTCAACTAAACCTTTTAAGCATGCCTTATATGTAAGCCTTGTAGCACTTCTTGCCTCTGCGACCTGACACCTTGACCCATGGAGAAATTTTCCCCAAGTGCCCTTTTCCTGCACATGTCTCCTTGATTTGAGCATTAATATGTTCCTTGTGCTTGGAACTAGTATTCTTTCTTATGATGCTCGTTCCTCCTTTGTAAAGTAGCATTCTTTTATTATTTTTCAAGATCTTTAAAAAATTGAAAAAGACAAAAAAATCAAATATTCCAAAAAGAGGGGACGGGAAATATGTATTATTTTTTCGGCAGCACAAAGAGTCGCCCTTGGAAAAATCACATCCTTTCATTTGTTCGTAAATCATTGGGATCTAGTATGACCTTAGGAATTTGTTCTCACTACATAGAGTTGTTTCCTCCTTAGTTTGGTTACTCTTCCAAACAGATGGAGAGTTTGCATTACCTCTTGCATCATAAAATTGTGTCAATTTCATGTTGGCTGAGTCTGATCATCTTTCATGTTTTTTTCCAAGGGAAGTTTCACCCAACCTGAGTCGACCTTTCTATAGTTTGTCTCTTAACCTCATGAATCAGCCATCTAGAGAGTCCAGTCAAGTCCTGATTCAAAATCAATGAAGTTCTCCACCTGATCATCGAGATCCTCATGTCTTTTCCCAACGAGTCGTTGAAAACCTTAGGGTAGTGAGTTATGCACTCCCATTATATTCCTATCTGATATTTTAAGATCTTGAAGTTGTTGCTCGAGCTATGAAGACCTCATCTATATCCATCAGACATCACTAGCTTCTTGAAGATGGATATTACATTTGTATATATTTGATTTTGAGATGTAGATCTGATGTGTATTTCTCGCAGCTACACTTTATATAGTTGTACGATATGGATTTTCAATGCATTTGATTGGAAGTCATGGTTTATTTCATCCTGAGCATGGGTATACCCACCTTAGAGAGACAATTATTGTTTTGCAGCTAGCACCTCCCGAACTCTTGTCTTAGGCTCACTCAATTTCGTACATTGATGAAGATATTGTAATGCATTTCATCCATCAATTTATCTTCTGACCTCACACATTAGAGGGAATCTGTTATATCCCTAAATTTCCCTATTTATGCATACATGGTATGGGCCCTCTTACTTTCATATTTTTCCAAATCACTGTTGAGAAACTCTTCTTAAAAAAACATTTTTTAGAATATGTGTGTACCCTGCACCATTACTTCTCGCATACATATGTTTTCTGCATCACTACATCTCGTGTACATATGCACGCTACACCATTACAACCCGTGTATACTTGCAAAAGTTGCAAGGAATTCGTTGAAATTTATGGGCTATTGGTAGTTTCCCAACTAATCCACCTGCTATAGCCTGTCACCCAACTAAATAACCATCCATTTGTCATATAAAATCAGGTGTTGGGGTATCATTTCAGATCTAAGCATACGAACAGTCAAACCATGCCTGATTTCACTTCCTTGCCTTGCCCAAGATATTGCTTCCTTTTGTGAGAAATTTCCTCAACATTCCCTCATTAGCCCCTTCTTCCTCCATTTAACCCATTCCCTTCCATAGAAGAGATCAGAAGGTTGAGAGAATAAGTTGATACAAGGTGCACTTTGATCATGGTGAAGAGGATCTCGAACCAGGTTTGCGGAATGGTGGTCGACTTAGATTGTAAAAGTATAATCTTTGTATTATGAATAAAAGAATCACATTTTCCTGTCCCAAATGATGGTGTCTTGAGTACTTTTATTGATTTATTCTTGGCATTCTAACATCTAACCTTAACTTATATGTGGAATAGCATGCTTGTATTTCTTTGTTTGTCAATCTTTGGATCCAAGTCAGCCCTGGGAGGAGGTATGCAGTCAGTGGAACTTCCAAGAGTGAGGAGATCATCACCAGACATGGGATTGGAGGTATAGTTACCCGATCTCTTCTTTCTTTGCTTTATGTACATTAGTTTTGGTATGTTTCGGGTAGTATTGAGAATCGATTAGATTTTAGACGGTTATTCGCTTTGCATACATTCTGAACCCTGGTGTAGTTAAAGGGGGGGCGTTTCCCACTAGCAGGATGTTAGTGAATCTGATATTTTTCATGATTTGCAAGAGATGGGAGTTCTTTATGATAATTATTATGATATTGATGATATGCAAAGTGATACTACTTACATAGAACTCTCTAATAACAAGTATGAAATTTCAATTTTATGTTCCTTAAATGATTATATTACACCTCAGAATTCATTTCAAGTATTCAACAATGTTCATTCCAATATTCCATTTTATACTTGTTATGATCAAATCTTGGTGAAACCCTCTTCTTATTCTCTTGATAATGCTCTTCTTGTAAATACTTCTTTTTCATTTTTGAATGGTTTTTCATGTCTTTCATGTGAAGAAATTCATGAATAGGTGGAGAATTGTCAGAAGAATGGGGCACTTCGGTCTTGGTCGATGGTCCCCATAATCTTGATAAATCCTCTAAAAAAACTTACATCCTTTCATGTTCTCCTTGTAATCTCTTCTATGGTACATTTCATGATAGAATAGAGTTTTGGTTAGAAGAGTCCTTTGGGAGGAGGTTTCCTGTAAATAAGAGTCTCCTTATCTTCTATATTCTTGATATAGATGCACATATCTTTAGTTTTTATTTTTGTTTAATATTGTGAGTGCTTACAATTTTAATTTTTGATGTACACATTCTTGAAGGTCTTAAATAATTGGAAAGGTTACATTGGAAATTCCATTTCACTTAGTTTTTTTTTATTTTCGAAGTAGTTTAGGGTAGGTTTAGAAGCATTTTAGTTTATGTTTGTTTTTAACTTTTTCTTTTTGAATAATGCAGTTGTGAAGATGCGCTAATAGCATATGCATAAGGCAATACATTATCATAATATAGTCAGGGAAGTTCATTTAAAAAATCCTTTATCTCTTTGATGTTCATATGCTTATTCATAAGTGTTTTGATTAAGCATTTATTTTCAAAACTCATAATCATAACTTAATTGTGAAATGTTTAAAGAAATTATTTTCAAGCATTATGAAGCAATAATATTTTCAAAGAAATTAAAGAGATAAAGAAATCAATATTTAAACTTCACATTAATTGAATGACTCAAGATCCAAAGGCATATAGTAGGAATGAATTTTTTTAGAAGATTCAAAATTACTTGGGCGGGAAGGCGATTTTCAAAATCTAGAGTTTCAGACCTTGAGGACTCAACTTTAATGGAGTTTACCTAGATGGTTTAACCCATAGATGAACCTTATTAGTAGTTGGACTATGTTTAATACATGGCTTAATTCATAGGTTTAGTTAGTTATGGGTGGACTTAAATTATTCTTTTGGAGGTTGTTGGGATGACAGAGATAGTTATGGCTCAGTTCTATGTTATCTGGGTCATGTCTCTTCCCCCATTACTTCTCTGAGTACCTCAAGCTCACCCTCAACTCTGACGAGACTAGATAGACTTTGGCATTTTTTGTAATTTATTAGCTGGAGTTCTAGGGGTTTACAAGTGCCCTCCTAAATGGATCGCGATGTCAGAACACTCATGAGTGTGGCTGTGGAGGTGCGTTGGGAGGAGGTGGGATTGTTTGCATCATTGGATGCAATCCACGTAGTTAATACAAAAGATCGTCACCTTGAGAAGCATTTGTATTTTGATGTGACTGTGGGAGGCTCCATACCCACCTATCCAAACGACTCTTGTCATAATTTTTGTTCTACCTTCCCACATTGCTCTGTGACTAAACCTATTGTTTCTGCAGACGACCACACAGAAGCGTATCGTTCAACAATCCAAGCTCGGGTTATAGATGGTCATTCTACTAGTTTCTCTAGTTCACAACATACTTCTTTTAGGAAAGTAGATAATAAGGAGGGACGAAAAAACCATAGTGCTAATCACTATACCCGCTATGTTAAAGTTTGGAAGCCGAAGAGAACAAAATGAAAAAAATAGTTCTTGGGATGGACATTGGCCTTGAGGAGTTGTGTACCTTATCACTTTGTGCACTGGTGGGTAGATTAGCTTATAGGTCGAGGTGTTCTACTGCTATGGAGGAGTGGTTAAATATGAATTGGCTCCCGTTGTTGGGTTACTACCCTGAACTGTTATCCTTTCCTAGAGGATGGTCGGGATTTATTTTTAAAAACCCAGAAGATATAGAGAAGGCTCTAAACTCCTTCTGGAGTTACGACTGGGGCAGCTTGATGCTAAAGATATGGCGGTTAAGTTTTAATCTTGCCACCGAGTACTTTAGCTTCAGACATATTTGGGTGCTCCTCCCAAGCTTCCCCTTACAGATGTGGAATATGAAATCAATGGAAGCGGTAGGGAACTCCATTGGGCACTTCCTAAATATTGAGGAAGAGGACCTACAATCAGCGAATAAGAAAATGGCTAAAATCCTTGTTGAAATAGATATACATGGAGGTGTTTTGGATGTCTTGGAGATTGAGTGGTGCGGTCTCCTTTTTTCTCAGTGCATGGACTACCTGGGGCTACCTTTCTAATGCACCCTCTGTAAAAGGATAGGGAACTTACGAAAGGAGTGTACACAGGTTTATGGCTCTTTGTCAAACGAGGAGGAAGAAACAGACCCAGTTGGTGATATTGTTACACCACTAGAGGATGAAGAAGTTATATTAAATTTTCCTCGTCAAAGTGTTATGGATAGTCCCCCAACTGAGGATTCGTCTTTCATTGGTAAGTTAAGACAACTTTGTCCAAATATTTTTTCATCTTTATCTTTATGGGAATGAGAACATCTGAATACTACTCTCTTTCCAAACCATCCTTCGGGCTCTGTTTCTAACTGTTTCTCTGATCCTCCCTAGGTTCCTAAGTTAGCCAAGAATTCCACTGTTGAAACACCTGAGCATGTTCCCATAGAAGAGGAGAACCTTCTTAAAAAAAACTACGCGCCTAATTCGAGTTCTAACCTAGCACCTGGTTATGCCTAAACTAAACTTAGTGATAGCGCTTTGGAAACCTTCTTACCGATCTCATCCCTTACGGGCATAGGCTCAAAAAACCTATATTGATTCCTACCTTTTCAAGAACCTCTCATGTGGTGAGGTTGGCTACTACAAGTACTACCACAAACATTCAAGGGTTGATTAACACTTCATCAGCAAACCCTGCGTGGTCGAGGGGTTTAGGGTTCGAATTTTCTCCTTTAAAAACGCATAGTGCCCATAGGAAGGTGGTTCATTCATCCAACCCTTTGCCTATAGATTATACTTCATTTGATATTGGGGAGCTTAGAGGATTAAAATACCTATCAAGGGATAAGATATGATTATAGTCTCCCTCAATGTTAGAGGGGTTGGAGGACCCCTGAAACAAAACTCCATGAGAAGACTAATAAATAATACCTCTCCAATTATTATTCTATTACAGGAAACTTTGGTGTTGGAGGACAAGGCAAGAACTTATATTCATAAACTAAGGCTCGATTGGTTGACTTGCGTTGTGAGTGCAGTGGGGACCTCTGGTGGATTGCATGCTTCTTGGGACCCTAACATTTTTGTTTTTGACTCATTTCTAAGTACTGGTGGAATTCAACTGACAGGACACTCCATTGAGGATAAAACAAAGCTTTTGATTCTGAATGTCTATGGACCTTGTTAGAATAGGAAGGATTTTTGGGCTTCGATGGAGACTTTAAGGATTTTACCACATAAGGATCTGATATTAGCAGGAGATTTGAATTTTACAACATATCCATTGGAGATATAGGGTCAAAAAGCTTTACAAGATCCATTGTCGAGCTACTTTGAATCTCTTTTCTGTAAACATTCACTTATAGATGTCACTCCTTTAGAGACAGTGTTGACATGGAAGAATGGTCAAGTTGGAGTTGAAAGTATATCAAAGAGATTGGACAAGTTTTATATATAAGAGGATATTTTAGCTACAACAAAGAGGTACGGGACTTGGGTGCAGTATCCCTTTTTATTCGACCATGCTCCAATATTTCTCGAGCTTGGACAGGGATTCCTGAAAGTGTCTTATCTCTTCAAGCTTAATCTGGGTTGGATCGGGGAGGATAGTTTTACTTTAATGGTTAAGGATGTTTGGTTGGATCATGAATTGAACAACATTTTAGATGCTCAAAGGAGACTAGTGGAAAAACTATCTAATTTAAAATTTCGTATAAAAATTTGGGCTAAGGAAAAATTAATTTGGGATATAAATGACCTCAAAGAGATCAAAGAGACTCTGGTTTATAAATATGCACATATGTTTACAAAATCGTTAGCCAAATTGATGGACCAATCAATGATAAATATTGAAAAAGAAAGGAAGAGACTTTTGTTGGAAGAAGAAGAAAAATGGTGCCAGAAAAGTCGTGCAATCTGGATCAAATGTGGTGACAATAACACTAATTTCTTCCACAAATACGTGAGTTTCAGGAGAAACAAAAAATTCATTTGGGAGATTCAAGATGATTCTGGAGTAACTCATTCGAGACAAGAATCCAGTAAGACGGAAGCAACTAAGTTTTACAAATCCTTTTTTAATGACCCGGGACAAAATTCCATTATTAATCAAATCAATTCAGAGACTCTTTCCAAACTTTGTTAGAGATGAGGACTAAAGACTATTGGAACAAGTTGTTACAAAGGAGGAAATTCTAGAAATTCTAAGAGGTTTTACAAAGGACAAAAGTCCTGGACATGACGGTTGGACAATAGAGTTCTTCTTATTCTTCTTTGAACTCGTTCGTTGGGATCTTTTAGACATGGTGGAGGACTCTAGAGTTCGAGGGAAGGTAATCAATCCGTTAAACTCAAGTTTTATTGCTTTGATCCCAAAAGGAAACAAACTGACCGGATTCAGTGATTTTAGGCTGATTTCTCTTTGTAACTTATGCTACAAGATTATCACCAAGAGAATAAGACTGATCTTGTCGACATCATTATCTTTGGAGAAATTGGGCTTCCTAAAAGGAAGACAAATCCTTGATGCAATCAAGACTGCACAAGAATTCTTACATAGCATCAAAGGTAAGAAATTTCAATCCATAATTCTAAAAATTGATTTGAAAAAGGCATATGATTGCACAGATTGGGATTTTTTAAGGCTAATATTGCTTCAAAGCAGATTCGAGACACCTACTACAAATTGGATTATGGCTTGTGTCTCATCCACGAATTATGTTATTCTGATAAATGGTGAGCCCACAAAATTCTTTAATAGCAACAGGGGCCTTAGACAGGGTTGTCTGATGTCGCCCCTCCTCTTCATATTGATTATGGAAGGTCTCATCCTAGCACTCAACAAAGCAAAAGACGAGAGTCTTATCTCTGGTATCAAGGTTTCCAGGATGATCAACATTCTCCATCTCCTCTTTGTCGATGATATTTTGATAATGTCTAGAGCAACTCTCACAAATTGGATGGTCATACAAGACATTCTCCAGAACTTTTGCAATGCCTCGGGAATGATTATTAATGTTCAGAAGTCTATCATTCTTCACTCAAAGGTCCATTTAGATACTTTAAACACTATTAAGGACATTCTTCCCTTTCCTAGTAAGGACATGGCTCATGGCTTCAAATATTTGGGCTATTTTTTAAAACCTGGCAGTTACAAAGAAGTTGAATAGCAATGGTTAATCGACAAATCTGAGGCTCGGATTACACACTGGTGTAATAATATGTTGTCACTAGGTGGCCTATTGGTGCTTCTTAAGGTAGTCTTGGAGACACAACCAGTATATTGGTTGGCCCTGGCACATGTCCTAATTTCTGTTCTTCATACTATTCATAAGATATGGTTTTTTTCTTTGGTCCGGAGTTAATGAAAAAAATAAGTATCATCTGTGTAGCTGGAAGACTATCGCTAGACTCAAATCTTATGGAGGTTGGGGGATACGCAACATCTTTATATTCTATAGATCCTTGGAAACAAATACAATGTGGAGAGACATAATGAAGCCGGGGATTTGGCAGAATTTCCTCAAAGATAAATATTTTCCACATTTTCCAGTATGGACTTGGCTTCATTCGGTGGATCCGGCTCACCTCACAGGCTCACAGAAATGGAAGAACTTATGTAATACTCTACCAATTATCTTGCGCTAGATGGCTTGGAAGCTTGGCTCCGAACATTCGATAATAGTCAGAAAGGATATGATTCTGGGTTTAGGACAGGATGCTTTATTATCACAGGACCTGGTGAGTTGGTTGAATCAAAAGGGTATATACTTTTTATATCAAGCAACAAGGCATGTCAATGGGGAAGAAACAGGTATAAGTTAGATCCGTAGCGATGATTTGGAATTTTCGACTCCACTTGTTGAAGAGTGGGATTGTCATAAGGAACACTTGTTGGACTCGGGCATCTCTTTAAACACAAATCCATACGACTTGATCTGGACTGAAGGCAAAAAGTCTTGAATCATCTATGTTAAGAACATCTGTGAAGCTCCGTCGAACCTCTTTTGGATTACCAAACAAGGAGGATAGAGGAAAAATTTATGGAAATGGGAGTGTCCAGTGAAAATAAAGTTATTATGTTGGCTGATAGTGGAAAATAAGATTTTAATATGGAAAAATATTCAAAAATGCGGTTGGAAGGGACCAGGTATGTGCAGTATGTGCAAATCTCATAGAGAATATACCAAACATCTTTTTTTAAATTGTCCCTTTACTCGGTTAGTTTGGGATGAGCTTAAAATCACCATGAAATTGGATAATGGATGGAACAGTATTACAGTGGTTGAATCATTTAAAAATTGGTCTGTTCAGAACTACAAACTGATTACCCTTCCAACATTTGTTTGTTGGTTTATTTGGGTTGACAGGAATAAGTCACTTTTTGAAGGTTTGAGTCCCTCAATTCATAGAATTTTCTACTTATATAGGAGTGCTTCGGATAACTCATGGAAACCTCTTAAATAATTTTCCTCTCAGAACTCGGTGCCCACTTATCGAGTTGATAAAACTTTAGCCTAGTTCGATGGGGCAGCTCAACAAAATGGCCATATAAGTGGAGCGGGAGGTATCATTAATTTATATTATCTTAGAGAATACGGATGGACTATGAATTGTGGAAAAGGATCCAACATAAGAGCTGATATCTTGAGAGCTTGGGCCACCTTAGTGCTCACAGCAAGATTTTTAGTTTATGATTTACATATTATGGGTGACTCAAAGATAGTCATTGATTGGCTTAATAAGACTGGAGATCTTAGGGTAGAAAACCTTGAAGCTTGGAAGGATAGAATTGTTGATATATGTACTCACTAGAGATCCATTACATTTGAGCATATTTACAGAGAGATGAACAAAGAAGCGGACTGCCAATCAAAGCAGGCCTTCTACAGCTGTCGTGGAAAGATCACATACACATCATGGATGGAAGGCCACAAGGGCCCAACTCAGTACATTTCTCTATAGTTTTTCTTGGCTTGGCGAAGTTTCTCCTGTTTTGATATTTTCATCTTTGTATGATCTTTCAGTGATCTCAGTTATAGACGGTGTATATGTTCCTACTAATCAGTTTGTTTATGGTTTCTTTCCTCTCAGACACTCTTTTTGTTATATGACTCGTCAATGAGGCCTTTTCCACTGTCAGTTAATGATAGATTTTGTAAAAAGATTATATTATGATTAATATAATGTGAAATTTTATTTTGGAAAAAAAAAGA
The DNA here is from genome assembly GCA_032191745.1 of Picea mariana. Lineage (NCBI taxonomy): Eukaryota > Viridiplantae > Streptophyta > Pinopsida > Pinales > Pinaceae > Picea > Picea mariana. The sequence continues at coordinate 17,586 of JASDQU010437674.1, read as the reverse complement.
AACTTCACATTAATTTTCTCTTGACACAAAATTTCACGAACTTGGCTTACCACTGGCTTACCACTGCACATAACTGCACATATTTTAATTTAGGGTTTTTCTTATTCTTTTTAATTTCTTCTATATATTTATTTTCTTTTTATCTTGATTAAATTGACATCTCATGTATAGAATTTTTCTATATATCATTATCTTAAGGAAATAGCCTATTTTTATCAAAACTTTTAAACAATTCATCATTAAAATTTAGTTGTTCTTTTTTATTCATACTGGAATGTTAGTTTGTTCAAGCTTGGTTTGAATTTGTTTTATTTATTTTTGTATTTATGTTTTCTTGAAATTTGAAAGGGTTTGAAAATAAATAAAGACATTTGGTTTTACTACTGGGTCTATTTCTATATCTCTCTCAAAAGAAATCTGAAGTTTGACGTTAAGAAAAACTTTTTAATGCAATTCTTGTTTTGCCAAAATCTATTACCATGATATAGTATTTATTTGGTTTCTATCAATAAAAGAAATAAGTATAAATTTTCAATTATTATCCAAAGTCAATATCTTTTAAGAAATAGTCCAAACAACAAGTTCACTTTTAAAGGAATCTATTTTAGGAAACCAAGGGAAATTAATGATTCTAGCAATCATTTGACATTTTACGCCATACCATATATTAAGGATATTTTAGACTTGCTCCCCCATTTACTAGACAATATCAATTGAGATTAGAAATACCTACTCATGGTTCTAGCTCCTCTTTATTATGTCTTCCTAGGATACAAGCACTCAGGTAAAATGGGTTTAAGAGATGTCCCTGTCGAGGCTATAGATGTCT
>JASDQU010437674.1:4152-16212 GCA_032191745.1 Picea mariana | reverse complement strand
TGTTATCTGGGTCATGTCTCTTCCCCCATTACTTCTCTGAGTACCTCAAGCTCACCCTCAACTCTGACGAGACTAGATAGACTTTGGCATTTTGTGTAATTTATTAGCTGGAGTTCTAGGGGTTTACAAGTGCCCTCCTAAATGGATCGTGATGTCAGAACACTCATGAGTGTGGTTGTGGAGGTGCGTTGGGAGGAGGTGGGATTGTTTGCATCATTGGATGCAATCCACGTAGTTAATACAAAAGATCGTCACCTTGAGAAGCATTTGTATTTTGATGTGACTGTGGGAGGCTCCATACCCACCTATCCAAACGACTCTTGTCATAATTTTTGTTCTACCTTCCCACATTGCTCTGTGACTAAACCTATTGTTTCTGCAGATGACCACATAGAAGCTTATCGTTCAACAGTCCAAGCTCGGGTTATAGATGGTCATTCTACTGGTTTCTCTAGTTCACAACATACCTCTTTTAGGAAAGTAGATAATAAGGAGGGACGAAAAAACCATAGTGTTAATCACTATACCCACTATGTTAAAGTTTGGAAGCCGAAGAGAACAAAACGAAAAAAATAGTTCTTGGGATGGACATTGGCCTTGAGGAGTTGTGTACCTTATCACTTTGTGCACTGATGGGTAGATTAGCTTATAGGTCGAGGTGTTCTACTACTATGGAGGAGTGGTTAAATATGAACTGGCTCCTGTTGTTGGGTTACTACCCTGAACTATTATCCTTTCCTAGAGGATGGTCGGGATTTATTTTTAAAAACCCAGAAGATATAGAGAAGGCTCTAAACTCCTTCTGGAGTTATGACTAGGGCAGCTTAATGCTAAAGATATGGCAGTTAAGTTTTAATCTTGCCACCGAGTACTTCAGCTTCAGACATATTTGGGTGCTCCTCCCAAGCTTCCCCTTATAGATGTGGAATATGAAAGCAATGGAAGCGGTAGGGAACTCCATTGGGCACTTCCTAAATATTGAGGAAGAGGACCTGCAATCAGCGAATAAGAAAATGGCTAAAATCTTTGTTGAAATAGATATACATGGAGGTGTTTTGGATGTCTTGGAGATTGAGTGGTGCGGTCTCCTTTTTTCTCAGTGCATGGACTACCTGGGGCTACCTTTCTAATGCACCCTCTGTAAAAGGATAGGGAACTTACGGAAGGAGTGTACACAGGTTTATGGCTCTTTGTCAAACGAGGAGGAAGAAAAAGACCCAGTTGGTGATATTGTTACACCACTAGAGGATGAAGAAGTTCTATTAAATTTTCCTCGTCAAAGTGTTATGGATAGTCCCCCAACTGAGGATTCGTCTTTCATTGGTAAGTTAAGACAACTTTGTCCAAATATTTTTTCATCTTTATCTTTATGGGAATGAGATCACCTGAATACTACTCTCTTTCCAAACCATCCTTCGGGCTCTGTTTCTAACTGTTTCTCTGATCCTCCCTAGGTTACTGAGTTAGCCAAGAATTCCACTGTTGAAACACCTGAGCATGTTCCCATAGAAGAGGAGAACCTTCTTAAAAAAAACTACGCGCCTAATTCGAGTTCTAACCTAGCACCTGGTTATGCCTAAACTAAACTTAGTGATAGCTCTTTGAAAAACCTTCTTACCGATCTCATCCCTTCTGGGCATAGGCTCAAAAAACCTATATTGATTCCTACCTTTTCAAGNTGGTTGGCTACTACAAGTACTACCACAAACATTCAAGGGTTGATTAACACTTCATCAGCAAACCTTGCGTGGTCGAGGGGTTTAGGGTTCAAATTTTCTCCTTTAAAAACGCATAGTGCCCATAGGAAGGTGGTTCATTCATCCAACCCTTTGCCTATGGATTATACTTCATTTGATATTGGGGAGCTTAGAGGATTAAAATACCTAGCAAGGGATAAGATATGATTATAGTCTCCCTCAATGTTAGAGGGGTTGGAGGACCCCTGAAACAAAACTCCATGAGAAGACTAATAAATAATACCTCTCCAAGTATTATTCTATTATAGGAAACTTTGGTGTCGGAGGACAAGGCAAGAACTTATATTCATAAACTAAGGCCCGATTGGTTGACTTGCGTTGTGAGTGCAGTGGGGACCTCTGGTGGATTGCATGCTTCTTGGGACCCTAACATTTTTGTTTTTGACTCATTTCTAAGTACTGGTGGAATTCAATTGACAGGACACTCCATTGAGGATAAAACAAAGCTTTTGATTCTGAATGTCTATGGACCTTGTTAGAATAGGAAGGATTTTTGGGCTTTGGTGGAGACTTCAAGGATTTTATCACATAAGGATCTGATATTAGCAGGAGATTTGAATTTTACAACATATCCATTGGAGATCTAGGGTCAAAAAGCTTTACAAGATCCATTGTTGAGCTACTTTGAATCTCTTTTCCGTAAACATTCACTTATAGATGTCACTCCTTTAGAGACAGTGTTGATATGGAAGAATGGTCGAGTTGGAGTTGAAAGTATATCAAAGAGATTGGACAATTTTTATATAGAAGAGGATATTTTAGCTACAACAAAGAGGTACAAGACTTGGGTGCAGTATCCCTTTTTATCCGACCATGCTCCAATATTTCTCGAGCTTGGACAGGGATTCCTGAAAGTGTCTTATCTCTTCAAGCTTAATCTGGGTTGGATCGGGGAGGACAGTTTTGCTTTAATGGTTAAGGATGTTTGGTTGGATCATGAATTGAACAACATTTTATATGCTCAAAGGAGACTAGTGGAAAAACTATCTAATTTAAAATTTTGTATAAAAATTTGGGCTAAGGAAAAATTAATTTGGGATATAAATGACCTCAAAGAGATCAAAGAGACTCTGGTTTATAAATATGCACATATGTTTACAAAATCGTTAGCCGAATTGATGGACCAATCAATGATAAATATTGAAAAAGAAAGGAAGAGACTTTTGTTGGAAGAAGAAGAAAAATGGTGCCAGAAAAGTCGTGCAATCTGGATCAAATGTGGTGACAATAACACTAAGTTCTTCCACAAATACGTGAGTTTCAGGTGAAACAAAAAATTCATTTGGGAGATTCAAGATGATTCTGGAGTAACTCATTCGGGACAAGAATCCAGTAAGACGGAAGCAACTAAGTTTTACAAATCCTTTTTTAATGACCCGGGACAAAATTCCATTATTAATCAAATCAATTCAGAGACTCTTTCCAAACTTTGTTAGAGATGAGGAATAAAGACTATTGGAACAAGTTGTTACAAAGGAGGAAAATCTAGAAATTCTAACAGGTTTTACAAAGGACAAAAGTCCTGGACATGACGGTTGGACAATAGAGTTCTTCTTATTCTTCTTTGAACTCGTTTGTTGGGATCTTTTAGACATGGTGGAGGACTCTAGAGTTCGAGGGAAGGTAATCAATCCGTTAAACTCAATTTTTATTGCTTTGATCCCAAAAGGAAACAAACTGACCGGATTCAGTGATTTTAGGCTGATTTCTCTTTGTAACTTATGCTACAATATTATCACCAAGAGAATAAGACCGATATTGTCGACATCATTATCTTTGGATAAATTGGGCTTCCTCAAAGGAAGACAAATCCTTGATGCAATCAAGACTGCACAGGTATTCTTACATAACATCAAAACTAAGAAATTGCAATCCATAATTCTAAAAATTGATTTGAAAAAGGCATATGATTGCACAGATTGGGATTTTTTAAGGCTAATATTGCTTCAAAGAAGATTCGAGACACCTACTACAAATTGGATTATGGCTTGCGTCTCATCCACGAATTATGTTATTCTGATAAATGGTGAGCCCACAAAATTCTTTAATAGCAACAGGGGCCTTAGACAGGGTTGTCCGATGTCGCCCCTCCTCTTCATATTGATTATGGAAGGTCTCATCCTAGCACTCAACAAAGAAAAAGACGAGAGTCTTATCTCTGGTATCAAGGTTTCCAGGATGATCAACATTCTCCATCTCCTCTTTGTCGATGATATTTTGATAATGTCTAGAGAAACTCTCACAGATTGGATGGTCATACAAGACATTCTCCAGAACTTTTGCAATGCCTCGGGAATGATTATTAATGTTCAGAAGTCTATCATTCTTTACTCAAAGGTCCATTTAGATAATTTAAACACTATTAAGGACATTCTTCCCTTTCCTAGTAAGGACATGGCTCACGGCTTCAAATATTTGGGCTATTTTTTAAAACTTGGCAGTTACAAAGAAGTTGAATAGCAATGGTTAATCGACAAATCTGAGGCTCGGATTACACATTGGTGTAATAATATGTTGTCACTAGGTGGCCTATTGGTGCTTCTTAAGGCAGTCTTGGAGACACAACCAGTATATTGGTTGGCCCTGGCACATGTCCTAATTTCTGTTCTTCATACTATTCATAAGATATGGTTTTTTTTCTTTGGTCCGGAGTTAATGAAAAAAATAAGTATCATCTGTGTAGCTGGAAGACTATCGCTAGACTCAAATCTTATGGAGGTTGGGAGATACGCAACATCTTTCTACTCTATAGATCGTTGGCAACAAATACAATGTGGAGATCCATAATGAAGCCAGGGATTTGGCAGAATTTACTCAAAGATAAATATTTTCCACATTTTCCAGTATGGACTTGGCTTCGTTCGGTGGATCCGGCTCACCTCACAAGCTCACAGAAATGGAAGAACTTATGTAATACTCTACCAATTATCTTGCGCTGGATGGCTTGGAAGCTTGGCTCCAAACATTCGATAATAGTCAGAAAGGATATGATTCTAGGTTTAGGACAGGATGCTTTATTATCACAGGACCTGGTGAGTTGGTTGAATCAAAAGGGTATATACTTTTTATATCAAGCGACAAGGCATGTCAATGGGGAAGAAACAGGTATAAGTTAGATCCGTAGCGATGATTTGGAATTTTCGACTCCACTTGTTGAAGAGTGGGATTGTTATAAGGAACACTTGTTGGACTCGGGCATCTCTTTAAACACAAATCCATATGACTTGATCTGGACTGAAGGCGAAAAGTCTTGAATCATCTATGTTAAGAACATCTGTGAAGCTCTGTCGAACCTCTTTTGGATTACCAAACAAGGAGGATAGAGGAAAAATTTATGGAAATGGGAGTGTCCAGTGAAAATAAAGTTATTATGTTGGCTGATAGTGGAAAATAAGATTTTAATATGGAAAAATATTCAAAAATGCAGTTGGAAGGGACCAGGTATGTGCAGTATGTGCAAATCTCATAGAGAATATACCAAACATATTTTCTTTAAATTGTCCCTTTACTCGGTTAGTTTGGGATGAGCTTAAAATCACCATGAAATTGGATAATGGATGGAACAGTATTACAGTGGTTGAATCATTTAAAAATTGGTCTGTTCAGAACTACAAACTGATTACCCTTCCAACATTTGTTTTTTGGTTTATTTGGGTTGACAGGAATAAGTCACTTTTCGAAGGTTTGAGTCCCTCAATTCATAGAATTTTCTACTTATATAGGAGTGCTTCGGATAAATCATGGAAACCTCTTAAATAATTTTCCTCTCAGAACTCGGTGCCCACTTATCTAGTTGATAAAACTTTAGCCTAGTTCGATGGGGCAGCTCAACAAAATGGCCATATAAGTGGAGCGGGAGGTATCATTAATTTATATTATCTTAGAGAATACAGATGGACTATGAATTGTGGAAAAGGATCCAACATAAGAGCTGATATCTTGAGAGCTTGGGCCACCTTAGTGCTCGCAGCAAGATTTTTAGTTTATGATTTACATATTATGGGTGACTCAAAGATAGTCATTGATTGGCTTAATAAGACTGGAGATCTTAGGGTAGAAAACCTTGAAGCTTGGAAGGATGGAATTGTTGATATATGTACTCACTAGAGATCCATTACATTTGAGCATATTTACAGATAGATGAACAAAGAAGCAGACTGCCAATCAAAGCAGGTCTTCTACAGCTGTCGTGGAAAGATCACATACATATCATGGATGGAAGGCCACAAGGGCCCAACTCAGTACATTTCTCTATAGTTTTTCTTGGCTTGGCGAAGTTTATCCTGTTTTGATATTTTCATCTTTGTATGATCTTTTCAGTGATCTTAGTTATAGAGGGTGTACATGTTCCTACTAATCAATTTGTTTATGGTTTCTTTCATCTCAGACACTCTTTTTGTTATATGACTGGTCAATGAGGCCTTTTCCACTGTCAGTTAATGATAGATTTTGTAAAAAGATTATATTATGATTAATATAATGTGAAATTTTCTTTTGGAAAAAAAAGAAACTTCACATTAATTTTCTCTTGACACAAAATTTCACGAACTTGGCTTACCACTTCACATAACTGCACATATTTTAATTTAGGGTTTTTCTTATTCTTTTTAATTTCTTCTATATATTTCTTTTCTTTTTATCTTGATTAAATTGACATCTCATGTATAGAATTTTTCTATATATCATTATCTTAAGGAAATAGCCTATTTTTATCAAAACTTTTAAACAATTCATCATTAAAATTTAGTTGTTCTTTTTTATTCATACTGGAATGTTAGTTTGTTCAAGCTTGGTTTGAATTTGTTTTATTTATTTTTGTATTTATGTTTTCTTGAAATTTGAAAGGGTTTGAAAATAAATAAAGACATTTGGTTTTACTACTGGGTCTATTTCTATATCTCTCTCAAAAGAAATCTGAAGTTTGACGTTAAGAAAAACTTTTTAATGCAATTCTTGTTTTGCCAAAATCTATTACCATGATATAGTATTTATTTGGTTTCTATCAATAAAAGAAATAAGTATAAATTTTCAATTATTATCCAAAGTCAATATCTTTTAAGAAATAGTCCAAACAACAAGTTCACTTTTAAAGGAATCTATTTTAGGAAACCAAGGGAAATTAATGATTCTAGCAATCATTTGACATTTTACGCCATACCATATATTAAGGATATTTTAGACTTGCTCCCCCATTTACTAGACAATATCAATTGAGATTAGAAATACCTACTCATGGTTCTAGCTCCTCTTTATTATGTCTTCCTAGGATACAAGCACTCAGGTAAAATGGGTTTAAGAGATGTCCCTGTCGAGGCTATAGATGTCTGCTCGCTTTAGTGGCTATGTCTGTGACATAATGGATTGCAAATCATTATTCAATTACATTATAAATTTACATGTAAATATTTCAGAATACACATGTCATCCCACGCCTTTAGGGGGTTTCTGAGTCTACTTCCCTAGTTTATCCGAAAATATCTTTTAAATGACAATGGTTGAGTTATTTTACCATTTAGGAGATTAATTAAAGAGGAAGAATTAATGAGGAAACATAGAATCCATATAAACATATACAGATATGGAAATAAGCATAACGCAGTAACAAACCATAACAAGAGAAGTTGATAATGGAGTTTGGCAATCTCGCCTACGTCTTCGAGCCTTTGTATCAGTGGGTGAGGCTTTATTGTTTTTGTTCAAAGATTTAAAATTACATCATAATAGTGTCCAAAGGATTAAAAATCGATCTAGTCGTGTTATACCAGATCTCAAAAACCCAACAAAACTGAACGGCACTGAAAACGAATGAACGACGCTCCCAAAAGCGGCCCGCAAAGGTGTTCTCCTCAATGGCTTCCTGGCATAAAAATGGTTTTCACTCAAAAATTCTTCAACATTTTCCTATTATGAACCTCCTTCTTTGGCTTCAAGAACCTCTGGTTTATATAAGCTTGAAGTGGGTAACAAATTCCCAACTTCCACCTAAGATCTAGCCTCAAAAAGGGACCAAGATCCTCCAAAAATGACCAAAATCCCACAAAACTGATGAAAAATCCAATTAAAATCATAATATGTGGTATAAAACCCAAAAATGGAAAATATGTAGGGCGAAAACCCCTTTCTCTATGCTCCTGGGCACATGGGTCGCCTTCGTGTGGCCTAGCACTAGGCTAGCACGATGGCTCCCTCCTATCTCGACTCCTGGTTGCATGTGCATGGCCATATGGCCGTGAGCTCCAAGCTCCACGCACCCCAAATGGATAGACCCCAATCCAATTAGCACATGGTTATGCGCCCTGGTCAGCGAGCTAGCCCGACCAACCAGGCGCTAACCCTGAAATCCAAGCTAAGCGTCAATAGTGAGGGAATATGGTAGTTACATGGGACCAAGATCTGGGGGCTAAGCTCCATATATTCGCACCCCAAATGGTAACTTGAATGAGCATATGGTATGGTCATGTGTCAGGGATTGGGGCTAGGCCCCATCCCTTTAGTCCCCCACTTGACAAACCTTTCAAACTTAAATATATGTGGTGCCACTATAGGTTAAGTACCACCATGTAGGCGAGCTGGTAGCTTGGCCTACATGAAGACTTGGACGCCCATAGAGGTCACGAGGTTGACCCCCACAGACTCTCAAACAAATTTTTCCCAAAAAAAACAATAGAGGGGTGCCACGTGGAATCCCAAGACTGGACCACGTGGTACCATCACATTCACACAAATAAAGGACACATGTCATCCATTCATTCACCCACCTGTCAAGATATCTTCTCAGTCATCCTTTGTCCATGTTAGTGCCACGTGTACCTGCCACATCATCCTGTGCCACTTGTCACCCTTACAGTGGTGCCATGTGTCATGATCTGAATTGTCCACATCTGCACCTTCCCACATTAGCACCAACTCACCCTGCCACATCAGTTGTACGACCGTGTGACCTGTACAGTCAACTTCCACCTTGGCACTATACAGAATGTATAGATTGTACAATCATCATTTGTTTTCCCTGTTTGGCCAAATGAACAGGCCGCGATATATTTCGCATAAGATGTATGTTTCAGCCCATTCAATTTGCATTGGGTTCGTATCAACGAGGCCTATGTACAAGACTATTTTGAATCCATTCTAAGCACTTTGATTTTTAGGCCTTAATGGACCCATTTTGGTCTCAAGATTCATTGTGGATCACACCTCCCCACTAAAGACATTTTGGTCCCCAAAAGGTTACTGACCATTTATCCAGTGCGGGATAGGCCTCCCCACTTGTTCTCTGTCTTTGAACTCTGTCATGTGCACCTGTCTCATCGTGACCAACTATAAAACAACCATGATAATTGAAAACATATTGTTAGCCACTTGTACTCTGTCGCATCTTATTGAAGCCACTATCATCCATGTTGACAACATTACTAATGATAGCATCATAAATATGACTGCAAATGAGCTAATATGTTTGTAATACTTGCACGACATTAGCTTATCTTGAAGAAAAGTGTTATTGATCTTCCATTCTACAATAATCTCATGTTCTTGCTTAAGATCAATTACTTGATTTGAAACAATTATAGGTGCGTTGCTTGCATGAGTGGTCTATCTTAATTGTTCCATTGTTTGAAGAGATTGATTTTCTTTTAAATGATGAGCATGTACCACATATTCTTCGCTTGCTTTGATTAAGTGATATTGATTATGTTCCCTATAGAAGATTGTTTTGCGATCATACAAATAAGGACTGCCTATGACCATTTCATATTCATTGAGTGGCACCACATCACATGTTACCTCATCCACAAACTTAGATGAAATTGCAAACTTTAATGTGCATTGCTTTGTTATGTGCAATTTATGATTGTTTCTTATCCATTTAAGTGATTAAGGCTTATGATGCTTCTGAGTGTTTAATCCCAATTGTTTAACCAATTCATATAGAATAAAATTAGATTGAGATCCATTATCTATCAATGTGTCGACCTTAGTATGCCTTATAATGACCCTTATGTGAAACAATTTACTTTTAGAATCAAATCCATCACCAATTTTATCTGTCAAACCAACCAATGAGACTTTAGATTCATCACCCGAATCTGATCCCAAGTCTGTTGGTCGTGTTGGTGCTACAATTGTTTGTCCCCCTTTCCTTTCTTTGAACCACTTCGGTCTCTTCTCGGGATGAAATTTTCAGCAATGGACCTCATCATGCCCTTCTTTCTTGCAATGCTTGCAAGAGGGATTCTCTTCCTTTCTTGCCACTCAATTTTCCTTCATGTCATTCCACTCCCTTCTGTCCTCTTTTCTCGAAGACGATTCTCCTGATACACCAACTCTTGTTTTCCTTGCTTCAATGTATGCTGCTTGAACAAAAACCTCATCAAGATTAGTAGGTCCAAACATAAATACAATGTTACGAATATGTGTAGGTAAACCTCCTATATACTTCATAAGATTTTATTGGGTATGTAAAGGAATATATAACAACAATTCCATTTTACGAAATCCATCCGTGTATTCTTGAAACGTTTGTCCTTTTCTTAGTTTAATACTTTTCCATTCAATTAAAGCCTTCTCTTTATAACCCAAAGGATAGAACTACTTTCTAAGTGCAGAAATAAAAACTTGCCATGATGGAAATACATTACCCACTTTTTGTGTGCCATTTTTCAACTTGCTTTGCCACCAGATGAGTGTTGTGCCTGCAAGTCTAAGCGATGCCAACTTGATTTGAGTTTCCTCATCCTTTATTTGTTGCACACTGCAATAAACCTCCATCCGTCTAGCCCAATTATGAAGCCTCTCTGCATTAACTTCACCATCATACATGGGTAATTCAAATTTCACATCAAGCTTAAGTAAAGGCATTTCTTGCTTATGTTTATGGACATGTTTTCTTGCAGTGGATTTAGAACTTGAACTTGAAGAAGAAGAAGTTGATGGAGAAGAAGAAGGTGAAGGAGGAATTTGAGGAGGATCCTCTCCTTATTCACTTTTGACCTTTGAAGATTCACGTAGATTCGATCTCTTCCATTCCAAGTAATCCTCATATAGAACCTTCATCATCTCTGACATGGCAAAGAAAGTCTTTCAAAACTCTTTCTCATCATGAGAAAGTCCCTCTTCCGTTGCCATCTTCTCACTTTGAGAAGTTCTCTTTCTTAATCCAATCAATGGATTCTCTTCAACAATCTCGCATTCACCATGATTCATCTTTTCCCAGCTAATCATGCAAACTCAAACACCAACCTTCAACTAGCTCTAATACCACTAGATCCGAAAAGATCTTTTAAACGATAATGGTTGAGTTATTTTGCATGAGTTATTTTACCATTTAGGAAACTAATGAAAGAGGAAGAATTAATGAGTAAACATAGAATCCATATAAACATATACAAATCTAAAAATAAGCATAAAGCAACAACAAACCATAACAAGAGAATTTGATAACGGAGTTCGTCAATCTCCCCTACGTCTCGAGGCCTTTGTCTCAGTGGGTGATGCTTTTTTATTTATGTTCAAAGATTTAAAGGTACATTATAATAGTGAAAAAATGATTACAAATTGATCTAGTTGCATTCTACCAGATCTCAAGAACCCAACAAAACTGACGGTACTAAAAACGGATGAACAAAGCTCCCTGAAATGGCCCACAAAGGTGCTCTCCTCAATGGCTTCCCTGCATAAAAATGGCTTTGGTTCAACAATTCTTTAGCATTTTTCTGTTCTGAACCTCCTTCTTTGGCTTCAAGAACCTTTGGTTTATATAGGGTTGAATTGGGTAACAAATTCCCAACTTCCCCCCAACATATGGCCTCAAAAAGGGCCCAAGATCCTCCAAAAATGACCAAAATCCCACAAAACTGCTGAAAAATCCAATTAAAATCATAATATATGGTATAAAACCCAAAAATGGCAAATATGTAGGGCGCAGCCCCCTTTCTCTGTGCTTCTGAGCATATGGGTCGCCTCCATGTGGCCTAGCGTTGGGCTAATGTGTTGGCTCCCTCCTATCCCGGCTCTTGGTTACATGTGCATGGCCATATGGCCACGCGATCCAAGCTCCACGCACCCCAACTGGATAGACCCCTATCCAATTAGCACCTGGTTATCCACCCTAGTCAGTGGGCTAGCCCGGTTGACCGGGCGCTAAACCTGAAATTTGCGCTAACCGTCAATAGTGAGGGCATATGGTAGTTACATGGGACCAAGATCCAAGGGCTAAGCTCCATATATTCGTGCACCAAATGGTAACTTGAACGAGCATATGGTATGGTCGTGTGTCGGGGGCTGGGGCTAGGCCCCAACCCTT
>JASDQU010437672.1:80658-97226 GCA_032191745.1 Picea mariana | reverse complement strand
TCTTACTCTAGCACCTAGGTATCTTGTATCTAGTGATTTCCTTACTGCAATCAACTTAATAGCTCACAAAACAAAAATGCATTCCTGAAATATTCAACTCAAATAAATATCGCAGAAAAAAAAACTACAAACCAAATCATGAACATGTAAACACCAATATTTTTGGTTAGATATCCCTAGAAAAACCCCGGAGGGAAAACTAGTGCTGAGAATTATTTTATTATGCTAAAATTAGGGTTTCTATAACATGGATAATGGCCCACTGAGAGAAATACAATTGCAGAAAAACCTAGCAAAGTCTCACTTGTTGTACAACCCATAACTACATGATTTTTGAGGTGTATGTGCAATCCTTTCATGTGGATTTTCTTGACTAAAATGCACTTACATATGCCTCTATTCTCTCTTCTCTTTGGCCTAATCTCTATATGGAAGTCCTTCTCCACCTATCCAAGATCTCCTTGAATCACAATCCTTTGTGATCCAATCCTCCAAGTTTCATCATTTGTCTTTTCCTTCACCTTAGCCTTTCATTTATAATCTTGAGATATGACCTAACCCTAATATTCGAACTAATTGACAATTGAGATTACTTCTCACCTCACTTGATATCAATGGCTAAAAGTAAAATGCTAATTTTTAGTATTTACTTAAATAACTCAATTAATTGATTAATAAAATCACTTTACTTTAATCATTCCTTTAATTAAAGTAAAGTTACCAAGGTAGAAGACTTTGGACGATTTCCACACATCTAGACACATAGATCTATGTGGGAATACCTATGTGATGCTACCACTAACATCAACACTCCCTCTTAGCAAGGAAGGTATTTTTCACATCTCCAAGCTTGTCTCTGAAGAACACAAACTTCCCTTTCACCAAGAGCTTGGTCAGAATATCTACAACCTACTCATCTGTGGAAATATATTGAAGCTTCACTGCTCCCTTTTGAATCCTATCTCGAATGAAGTGATATTTGATCTCAATATGATTGGACCTATCATGGAATACTGGATTCTACGAGAGTTTAATACAAATCTAATTATCGTAATATATCACTGTAGGCTCTAACTCCTGATCAAATAAACATATAAGGAATTTGTGAAGCCAAATAGCTTCACAAATAGCCATACATGTTTCCATGTACTCTATCTCTCATGAACTAAGTTCTACAAAAGTCTTCTTCTAGTTGAACCAAGTAATCACTAATTATCCCAAGTTGAAGCAACAACATGAGGTGCTGGTTTTTTCTACTACACTCCCTGCCCAATCTGAGTTTGAGTATCCCTGCAAATCCAGTCCATCTCCTCCAATATACCTCAATCCATACTCCACTATACCTCTCAAGTACCTAAGCACATTCTTTGTTTCTACCAAATGCACTTTCTTTGGCTCCACCATGAACTACTCAAGGTGTTCACAACAAAACATATATATGTCCCGATGTTGACCAAATACATCAAGGAACCTATTAGCTTCCTGTATATCTTGGGATCTACCAAATTTGAACTTGAAGTTGCCATCTTCTTTAGATTGATAATCATATGTGTAGCCATCGGTCTACAATAATTCATCCTAAATCTCTTCAAGATCTCTACTGCATACTTCCCTTGAACAAAGAAGATATTATAGGATACCTTCCATACCTATAATCCCAAGAAATAATGCATCAAGCCAATTCCCTTCATCTTGAACTCACTAGCCAAATGTTCTTTTCACTCTGCAATAAAATCCTCTACACCTATGAGAATCAAATCATCAATGTACATGACCAACATGAGTGGATCCAACCCAACAAGTATGAAGTACAAGTTAGGATCCGCCTCACTCTTGGTAAAGACCATACTCTACAAGCATCTATCAATCTTGGAATACCATGCTCTGGGTGCCTATTTGAGTCCATACAAGTCTTTCTTAAACCTACACACATGAGACTCTCTCCCATGTACCTCAAATACCTAAGGTTTCTCTATGTGCACTTCCTCCTCAATGATCTTGTTGAGGAAATCTTTTTTCAAATCCATTTAATGTATCCTCCACCTCATAATTGAAGCAATAGAAATAACACCTTGAATAAAATCATACTTGATGACTGGAGAAAATGTCTCCTCGTACTCCACTCCCTCTTTCTGGGAGAACCCTCTCGCCAAAAACCTCGCCTTGAACTTCTCCATGCTACCATCTGTAGCATGCTTGATCTTGTAGATCCATCTGGAACTCACAACTATCTTCCCATTTGGTCTCAACACTATGTCCCAAAGATCATTCCTCATAATAAAGGTGTACTAATCTACCATAGCATCCTTCCATACCTGTTGATCTATTTCTTCCTCAAAATGGTAAGGCTAAACATCAATGATGCTACTCATAAGCGCCATATAGTTCAAAAACTTCCTTGGAGGCCTGTGCTCTCTGACCACATGCCTAGGAGCCTCACCAACATCCATGAATTTCTATAATATCCACCTAGGTCTCATGACATGATTGAAGTGGCTAACACCTCCTCTCCACGTGAAGTATGAACTATTGACTACTACTCATTCTTTGAAGCCTGATGCTCCTTGTCCTCTGTCACTTCTGATGACTGTTGAGATCTCCTAGATGCCAAGTTCTCCTTGAACTTAACATCTCTGCTCACAAATATCTTCCTCTATGATAGAATGAACATCCTATAATCCTTTTAGGTATCGATGTACCCCCAAAATATACCCTTTTGTCCAAAAGATCCATATTTTTCCTCTTCTCCACATGCACATGGATGTAGACCAGAAAACCAAATATCCTCAAATGTCCTATCTCTAGCTTCATCAATGAGAATGCCTCCTCTAGAGTCTTGTCCCCAAATATCCTATGAGGACTCTTGTTCTACACATACACTGTCCTGTTACATGCTTATGTCCAAGGAAACATAGGAAACTCTTGGTCATGTATCATAGCCCTGACATAACCAATGATGGACTGATTCTTTCTCTTCACAACCCCATTCTACCGAAGCTTGTATGAGACTATCAACTCCATTTTGATCCCTTCCTCCTCGCATAAATACTTGAAGTAATTGGAGGTGTAATATCCCCCATTATATGACCTCAATACCTTGATATTCTTCCCTATTTTGTTCTCCACCTGAGTTATAAACTCTTGAAATTGACTGAGGACCTCATCCTTGGTCTTCATAACTAAGATCTAAGTTTTTCTGGAAAAATAATCAATAAATGTCACATAGTATGACGATCCCTGTATTGATGCTATTTAAATCATCCCACTTATATATGAATGGATAATATCCAAGATCCCCTTGGACCTACTCTTGCTACTTGAAAAAGAATTCTTCGCATTCTTGCCAAGTGCACACCCTTTGCACACTCCCTTCTTCTCAATACTAAACTATGGAAGACCTATAACAATCCCCCTTAGAATTTACAATGCTCTATAGTGTAGGTATCCCAAACTTATGTGCCACAACTCACATAGGCTATCACTATCATGTACCTAAACTTGAACAATATTTCTCTGCAGCCTGTATAAATTTCCCTCTCCAATCCCATCAACCATTGCATTGTCTGGGATAACTTTCTTTGGACGTATGAGTACTTTACCTCTCTAAAAAGTCATGAAAAAAACCCTGTCCTCCATAACTAAGACTGAGAGAAAATTATTCATCAAACCTGGTACATAAATCACATCATGGGCATCCAACGAACCTCCTAAATCAATATGGAACGTAACTTTTCCCTCTCCCTTCACTGCATACTTGGTATCATCACCAAGCTCCACAAGAAAATCTAAGTCCTTCTCCATCAGAATGCTAAATATCTCTCATGCTTCTATCATATGACAATATGCATCACTGTCTGAGAACCAAGCACTCTTAGATGTTTTTCTAGTATAAAGGCAAGAAAATAGTGAGTAATATTTCTCAAACTTGCCTGCAAACTCATCAAAATACATCTTTGTTGATGTTGTTGTCTATGTCTTCACTTTACCCTTATTCTTCTATCGACACTGAGATGAATAATGTCCATTCTTATGACATTACAAGCACTTTATTTTACTCAAGTATTTCTTCTTCCCTAGCTATGATGATCCTCCATCATCGTTACCCTTCTTTCTAGAACTCTTTCCTTTTCCCTTCCTCGTGTTACTGAGAAGGGCTGAGTTCTCATCATTACCCCCTGGATGAAATCATCCAAAAGCCTCTTCCAATCTAAGAGATTTTCCTGAGCATAGAATCCCTTGAAAAATGGTTCCCAATACTTGGTAAGACATTCAATTCCACATTCACGAGCTCTACGTCCTTTTTTTTCTCTGCTATGGCTAAAATATGATCACGTACTTGAGTGATCCTCATGATATAGCTGGTAACATTGTCAGATCTAGACATATATATTAATCTGAGTTTATTTATTAACACCATCTTCCTATTCATGTTCTTTCTTTGGAATAAACTTACCAAGGCATAAAACATATCTTTGGATGTATTCTTCTCATATAGGTGAGGAATTAGATGATCCTTCACTGAATCCAAGATATCCCTCTTAGCTTTGATCTCCTTCTTTTTGTGAGATGCCAAAGTTGTTCTATCTGTTGGTGGATAAACTACTTTGTCCACTAACTCCCAAAGGTCATGCTCCTTTAACACCAAAGTTACTCTTACTTTCCAAGATAGGAAGATGGGTTCTCCATTCAATCAATCTTCAACTCTCACACCTATCGATGCCATCCTTTAGACCTAATAAACTACCCTAGAACAAACCTACTTTTCAAACTACCCCTGCACTGACCTATACGTGCTTGTCACCATTGTAGCCCATGTGTGAACATGTTTGTTCTTACTATTATTTGTGTATATGTGTTTTTCTACAAAGACACCCACATATACATGCATGTTCCTTCTGTGACCTAGGTACAACTTTATAAACTCGCAAAACCCTAGTTTTTCCTAAGTACAACTATTTCCCTAAACTATTTCCTTCGATTTCTACCTATTGGTTATGGATCTGCTAAGATCTCCTGCATATCTAATAGATCTTCTATCAATAGCTATGGATTTGAGAATTGGATTCCCTTCAGAGCATGCACTCTGATACCATGTTGAAAACCTCTTACTCCAACACATAGGTATCTTGTATATGGTGATTTCCTTACTATAATCAAGTTAGCAACTCACAAAAAAAAATACACTGTTGAAATGTTCAACTCAAATAAATCTAGTGGAAGCAAAATTGGAAACCAAATCATGCACACATAAACACTAATATTTTTGGGTAGATACCTCTAGAAAAACCCTAGAGGAAAAACTAGTGCTAAGAATAACTTATTATTCTAAAATCAAGGCTCTTGTAATAGGGATAATGGCCCATTGAGAGAAATACAATTGCAGAAAAACCTGGAAAAGTTTAACCTACTATCACTACAAGGATAACACCTTCTTGAAGAGGTTTTTATAGAACCTCACTAAAAAAATTCTTCCCTTAGTTGTTTATAGTAGAGGTTGTTAGCAGAGGCAGGCAACCGGAGATTTTTATAGAGTTTTTTTTTTGTGCGCCTCTATGGTACATATGTGCTGTTGTGCACCTAAAACATATTGCAACGGTTCTTAAATGTTCAAACACACTATCATTGTTCATAGTGGAGGTAGGCGGTTGGATATTTTTTCGGAGGTTTTTTTTTCTCAGTGTGACTTTAAGGTATATACGCACTGGTGCATTCATGAACAATAAAGAAATGGTGATTCCATGTTCTAGTAGCACCACCATACTTTATAATAAAATTACATGCATCGAATAAATTGCACTAGTGCAATTGAATAACACACACCAGTGCACCTAACCGTCGAAAGGTGTATCATGGTAGGGTGAATAAAAAAATTACCAAATCAATTTTCATTGTTACAATGCATATCATGCTTCCAAACTCTCAAGCAATCATTGGTGCTTTTCCAAATATGCCTTATTTTCAGTGCTCTACATCGACTTTGATAGCTGCATTGGTGGATTCCACAAATTTCAAAATTTTGGAAATTACCACACATTTTCATTTCCTCTCAACGATGAAACCACGCCTCCTCGGGACATAAGAGAGCATGCAAATTATTTATTACCTTCCTATTTGCATTTTCATCCAATCAAAATTACAATTTAGTTTGAAATTTGGCATTTTTTTTCAATTTTATTTGGTGTTCCTGAACGGTTCGACTCACCCTGAAGTAGTGTGTATTGTGTTAGATACATAGTGAGCACTGTCGTCGATGCATGTTCGCACTGGTTCTATTCAATCTAGTGCACCACTATAAATTAAAAAAAAAACCCAAGTGGTGCATCCTTCGGAACGCCCTGACACAGATGAAAAATGGGCTTATACCCACAACAATATATTACACTTCATTAATCACACCACTATCTCAACGTTATATAAAATTTAACCTGGTGGTGCACCAAGTTTAATCAATTTGACTAGGGTGTACCTGAAACATAATTCCCTAGAGCATCAATGTTTAAACGTACCATACTTTATAATAAAATTATATACATTGAATAAATTGCACTGGTGCCATTGAACATTATGCCTTGGTGCGCCTAAATGTTGAAAGGTGCACCGCAATAGGGTAAATAAAAAAATACGAAGCCAATTTTCATTTTTACAATGCACCCTATGCTTCCAAAATCTCAAGCAAGAAATGGTGCTCACCTTTCTTCCTAAGACACCCTGTTTTAGGTGCTCTACACGGACTTGAATAGCTCCATTGTGGATTCCACACATTTCCAAAATTTGGAAATTACCACAAATTTTCATTTCATATCAATGGTGAAACCATGCCTCCTCAAGACATAAGAGACTAGGTACATTATTTATTGCCTTCCTATTTGCATTTTCATCTAATCAAAATTACAATTTAGCTTGAAATTTGTGATAATTTTCATTTTTTTTTCAATTTCGCGTGGTGCTCCTGAACGATTTGGCTAGCCCCGAAGAAGTATGTATTGTTAAATAAAAAGTTGACACTTCCACCAGTGCGTCCATTTATGCCCGCACTGGTGCCATTCAATATAGCGCATCACGATAAATTACTAAAAAAAAAAGAGGCGCATCCTTCAGACCGCCCTGACATCAGTGAAAAATGGGATTATACCCACACTGGTACATCACTTCATCAACCACACCACTAGATCAACAATATATAAAATTTATCCTAGCGATGCAACAATTTTAACCAACTACATTGAGGTGTACCTGAAACATAATGCCCCAGTGCATCAATTTTCAAATGCACTAGCATACTTTATAAAAAGAAATACATGCACCGAATGAATCACATCGATGCCATTTAACATTACACACTGCTAAACTTCACTTAACTAATGACACCAGTAACATAACTATATATCAAATTTAATGTAGCGGTGCAACCATTGTAATCCAATGCACCAATACTATATACAGAAACGCACCGGGACCTATATTGCTTGAATTTTCATAGTGGGATGTCTCATTGGATGCCTCATTCCTAGTGCTCTATCCTTTACAAGGCGGTGCATCCTTCAGAATGCCCTATAACTGATGCACAATAGGATTCTACCCGCATCGACACATTTCACTTCATTAACCGCACTGCTGGTTCAACGATATATGAACATTTAACCTAGCAGTGCACCAATTTTAACCAACTGCACTGGGGCGTACCCGAAACATAACGCCTTGACACATCAATGTTCAAACGCACAACCATAATTTATAAAAAAATACATGCACCGAATAAATCACATCGATGTTGTTTAAGATTATGAAGTGGTACACTTCACTTAACTAACAAAACTACTAACATAACAATTTATAAAATTTAATGTAGCGGTGAAACCATTGTAATCCAATTGATGCAGGAGCATCGCTCACTCATCAAGCGAGCTAGCGCGTGGAGCAGAAAAGACAGCTGGATAGTGCAGCATCAAAATTTTGAAACACCTTGATATGTTGCGCCAAACATTAATGCATTGATATGATGAAGCGCACTTGTACATTGTAATGGACCTTGAGTCTTTAAGCTCACGTCCTTAGTAGCTGAGGCATTTAATAGAACTGATGTAAAGATAGATAAGAATTAATTGTAGATTTGATAGCTTTAGAATTGTGAGGGAAAACGGAATATAGGCACCCTCCTTTGTACATTGTATTATCATCATTCATTCTTGCATCCAGAAGAGAAGAGCAGAGCAGAGAACTTGTGAAAAACACCCATGTACAGATTGGATTAATAGAAGAGTCTTTGATTCAACTTCATGGTTTGTGTTGTGTCTCTGTGTTGATATTATGCTTATGGATGTTTTTCTTTCTTGTATGCATTTGCTTTTGAATATGCTGTGCATGTGATTTCAGAGGGTTACTGAAGTCTGCGAGGGAAGAGAATGAGTTTAAATTGTTTCTCTGTCTGAGCCAAGAGATTCCTGCATAGAGTGCAGCCGAATTCATCCGCATAGAGTGCGTTGATGAGGCTCAACAGTTAAACTCTCATTCTCGTTGACCCATGAGTCGAATTGGGTTACTCGTGTCATGTAGGAGAAGTGCAAGCTGAGGTCGAAATCTGAGCAGTTAGTCTGAGCTAAGGAAGACAGGGATTCCTATGGCTTTGAGCGCATAGAATTCCAAAGTACTCAACACTTCGAGAATTGTTGAAGTCAAGCAAGGGGAGCGCATATAAAATCTCTGAAGGAGTCAGAGGAATTAAGCTCAGGAGGAATAGTTCCTGTGTGAACACTGCGGAAACAGACCCAGGTGGGGTTCAAACTGAGAGAAGATTTGGAGCAGGAGAAATCTCTAAGGCGGAGATTTGACGGATAGTGTTCACTGTGGAGAATCGCGAAACCCCACGGACCGTTCGATCTTAGTGAAGCTGTGAGGGGTTTAACCCGTAGATGCAGGAAGGATCAAATCCCATTGGGGTTCGGGCTTCAGCATTTGACGAGGTAAGAGTTTTGTGCTCGTTGAAATTGCGAGTAGCGATTTCTTGAAATTACGGGAGCCGTTGATTTCCAAGGGGACGCGTGTCGAGAGATCCCAGTATATCGGGGTTCGGTGTTCAAGGTTTTTGACACCCAGGCAAACTTGTATCGTGAATTCACGATCCACGAAATCTCGAAGTGATGTGGCTGCGTGGGACCCGAAGACACTAGTGGAGTACAGGTGGCGCTATATCGGGGGATCGTCACATCGGTGTTCGGAGGTTTGAAGTTCAAAGGATCGACATCACAAATAGAGATATCCCGATAGGGAGATCCCTGACAAAGAGTGGAAGTGTTGACCCGTTGACCTTCGGGGTTCGGGGTTTTGTTTTACATGTGAATTGTGCATGCATGGTTCGTGATATCGTGAAACCCGATCTTCCGACAAGCGAAAGGGAGACTCATGGAGAGTAACCTGTGGGTGACGGAAGGTTCCGATACGGGAGTTTAGGAGCATAGTAGCTCTTCGAGCCTATGTGAGAGAAGGTCCTGGTGGAAGCGGCTGCTGCCGAGAGAGGTTGCGTCAAGAGTGGTATCAGAGATGGAGTATATTTGCTTTTTGTAGCAGAGACAGAGATTCATTATGCCGCCCATAAGAGAGAGGCAGTCACTTGATCGAGAAGACAGGGATGCCCGAAGAAGGGGTAGGCCGGCAGGGAATCCAGAGATGGAGCGACAGATACGAGATCTCAGAGTGAGACTCGAAGAAATGGAAACAACTCAGCGACGCGGAGTCGGCGCTGGAGAGTTCAGTGATTCCGAGGTGGAAGAGGAAGCTGGACATGCAGAGGAGATCACAACAGAGGATGCCTCGACAGAGAGGTTGATCAGAGCCATTTCTAGGATGAGCTCAACGACAAAAATGGACATTCCCGTCTATGAGGGGAGTCTAAATGCAGAAGAGTTGCTGGATTGGATCCGAGCACTCGACACCTACTTCGATTACGAAGATATCGAAGAGGAAAAGAATATAAGGCATGTTGTTACCAAGTTGAAAGGACATGCAGCCTTATGGTGGGATGAGTTGTAGGATGATAGGCGCTGCAAAGGAAAATAGAAGATAAAGAGCTGGGATTGGATGATCGCTAAGATGAAAGAGAAGTTCATCCCCAGAGATTACCAGATCACTCTGTTCAGGTGAATGCAGAACCTGAGACAGAAACTGATGACGGTGAAGGAATACACCGAGGAGTTTTATAGACTCAACATTCGAGCAGGTCATCGGGAGAGCGATGATGAAAAGGTGGTAAGATACCTGAATGGGCTGAGGTATGACATTTAGGACGAATTGAGCATGGTTACCATCCGAACAGTTGAGGATGCATACCAGATGGCTCTGAAAGAAGAAGAGAAGTTGAGCCACAAGCAAGGTCAGCGAGGGTGAGGTAGGAGTCAGCCCAGAGGCAAAGTAGTTGCCCAAGAAAGAACACAGAAGCCCAAGGAGGAATGGAAGAGACCTCAGGGAAAGGTTGAGAGAGGTGGGACCTCACAACCAAGGCAGCCATATGCTGAGCCGAGGAGGCAGCATATAGAGCAGGGATGCGGATATGCTGATGCCAACACTATTCCTCGTACCCGAGGTAGAGGAAGAGGCCGTGGAGGAATCATCACATGTTTTACATGTGGAAAAGACGGACATAAAGCCGTGGATTGTCCATATAGGAAAGTGGACAGGAATGAAACTCACATCACTGAGGCGCAGAGGCGTGATGCTGAGAATGAAGATGCAGACAACGGAAGATCGCTTGGGACGCATAAAGTCCTCTTAGCACCGGAGAAAGAGGTGGAGAGCGCAGTGCAAAGGAGCAGACTGTTCAGAATGACTTGCACAGCCAAGGACAGAAAATGCAAGGTCATAGTTGACAGTGGAAGCACAGACAATCTCGTTTCATCTGAGATGGTGGAAAAGCTGGAGCTAGAAACGACTAAGCACCCGAGTCCATACAAACTCTCGTGGTTACAGAAAGGACACCGGGTAAGTGTCACTAAACAATGCTTAGTTAAGTTCAAGATTGGGAATTATCATGATGAGATTCTGTGTGATGTCATGCCCATGGATGTATGTCATATATTGCTGGGTAGACCATGGCAGTATGATAGGAATGTTGTTCAAGATGGGAGGATAAACACCTACACCTTGGAGAAGGATGGGAGGTTACATAAGTTGCTTCCGATAAAAGATAAAGAAGTGAAGTCGGAAGTAACCAGCACAATACTTCTCATGAGTGGGAAGGAACTTCTCACAGAGATGGAGAAGAACGAAGATCCACAATTCTTTGTTTTCAGGAAGCCGAGAATTGTTTTGACAAGCACAAGAGTGGACGACTTGCCAGGGGAGATTCAGGAACTGTTGGGAGAGTTCGCTGATATCATCGTGGATGAACTACCTCGTTCGTTGCCACCGATGTGGAGTGTGAGTCATCACATAGATCTCATACCCGGAGAAAGCTTACCGAATAAAGCTGCATATAGAATGACACCTCAGGAGAACGAGGAAGTCAAAAGGCAGGTACAGGATCTACTTGATAAAGGACTGGTCAGGGAGAGTCTTAGTCCATGTGCTGTTCCAACAGTACTAAGTCCAAAAAAGGATGGAGGTTGGAGGATGTGTACAGACTCTAGGGCTATAAATAAGATCACCATCAGGTACAGATTTCCACTGCCGAGAATGGATGACTTGATGGATTGCCTAAGTGGGGCAAATTATTTTTTGAAAATTGATCTCAAGAGTGGATATCATCAGATCCGGATGAGAGAAGGAGATGAATGGAAGATAGCATTCAAGACAAACGAAGGTTTGTACGAATGGCTGGTCATGCCATTTGGTTTGAAAAACGCACCAAGCACTTTTATGAGGTCGATGAATGAAGTCCTGAAGGAATTCATTGGCAAATTTGTGGTTGGGTATCTGGACGACATACTGATATTCAATAAGACAAAGGCTGAACACTTGAGACATTTAGCCATTGTGATGAGAAGGCTACAGCAGGAGAAGTTGCTGATCAATTTGAAGAAATGCTCATTCATGCAGACATAACTCATTTATTTGGGTTTTGTAATCTCGGCGAATGAATTGAAGATGGATCCTGAGAAGGTGGAAGCAATAAAGAATTGGCCATCACCGAGAAATACTTTTGAGGTGAGAAGTTTCCATGGATTAGCTAGTTTCTACAGAAAATTCATTTGAAATTTCAGTGGAATTAGCGCCGTGATGATGGACACCGTGAAGAAGGGGCATAAAGTTTTTCATTGGATAGCAGAGGCCGAGAGAAGCTTCAATCTGTTGAAGCAAAAGATCACCGAGCAACCAATTCTGGTGTTGCCTGATTTTCAGAAAACATTTCAAGTGAAATTTGATGCCAGCGGATATGCTGTTGGAGGGGTCCTGAGTCAAGATGATAGACTTGTTGCATATTATAGCGAGAAGCTGGATGATGCAAAGCTAAAACACTCCACATATGACAAAGAGTTTTATGCCATCATACAGGCATTAAATAAGTAGAGGCATTACTTGATACCCAAAGAGTTTGTGTTGTACAGTGACAATCATGCATTGCAGTTTGTAAGTCAACAGGATAAGTTGAACCAGAAGCATGCAAAATGGGTAGAGTATATGAAAAATTTCACATTTGTGATAAAGCACATTTCAGGAACTGCTAACAAAGTGGCTGATGCTTTGAGCAGGAAATGTTTACTTCTGCAGGAGCTCAGAGTCAAGACCTTGGGTTTTGAAAATATGAAAGATATGTATGCAGAGGATGCAGATTTCGGAGAAGCTTACAAAGCCGCTGAGAATCCAGTTCTCAGGGATCGGAGTCCATGGCTGGAATATATGATCCAGGAAGGATTGTTGTTTAGGGGTAATCAGTTGTGTATTCCGAATTGCTCCATGAGGGAGAATTTGGTGAGAGAAAAACACAGCGGAGGGTTAGAAGGTCATTTTGGACATGACAAGACATTCGCAAAGCTGAGCGAATCGTATTTTTGGCCGGGCATGCGAGCAGATGTTAAAAAAATTGTTGACGGATGCAGGATATGTCAACATGCGAAGGGCCGAAAACAGAACACAGGGTTCTATCAGCCATTGCCCATACCCGAAAGGCCATGGGAAGCCACCAGTATGGATTTTGTGTTGGGTTTACCGAGAACACAACGAGGAGTAGATTCCATATTCGTGGTGGTAGAAAGGTTCTCGAAGATGGCACATTTTATCCCGTGTCATAAGACCAGTGATGCAACACACATCGCGAACTTGTTTTTCAAAGAGATCGTCAGATTGCATGGATTGACGAGAAGCATAGTCTCGGATCGGGATACTAAATTCATAGGTCATTTTTGGAGGACGCTATGGAAGAAGCTGGGAACTAATTTGGCATTTAGCTCAGCGTACCATCCGCAAATAGATGGGCAGACCGAGTTGGTCAATAGAAGTCTAGGGGATTTATTAAGGAGCCTAGTGATGGAGCATCACAACAGTTGGGACCAAATATTACCACAGACAGAGTTTGCGTACAATGATTCTGTGAATCGGAGTACAGGTAAGAGTCCATTTCAGATTTTGTATGGGACACAGCCGAGGGGAGTTTCTGAGCTCAGGGAGTCAGGACAGGATGGAACTAGCAGTGCTCGTGCTGAAGAATTCGTTGAAGCGATGGAGGAACTTCACATGCAGGTGAAGCAGCGACTGCAGAAGTCCAATCAAGAGTATAAGCACAGAGCTGATCAACGGAAGAGACAACTTCAGTTTGAAGTTGGTGACATGGTTTTAGCGCACCTAAGGAAGGAAAGGTTCCCAAGGGGAACATATAACAAGCTCAAGATGAAGAAAATCTGGCCGTGCAAAGTCCTGAGAAAATTTGGCGAGAACGCATATGAGCTTGAGTTGCCAAAGGGCATCGGGATATCTCCGATTTTTAATGCTTCATATTTATACCCATATAGGGATGGAGAAACAGAGGCTGGAATTGAGGAACCAGTGGTCCAGTGGCAGAAGTAGATGCTGACAGCAGAAAATCCACAGATGGAGTATATATTAGACAAACGATTGGGCAAGACGACCAGAAGAAAGCAGTGTTTTGAATACCTAGTGAAGTGGGAGAATCACCCAATGGAAGATGCCAGCTGAGAAACAGAGGCAGTTATACAGAAGCATGGGCAGACCGTGCAGGAGCTCATGGACAGGAGCCCATGAAATCTTTTGAGCCAAGGATTATGATGCAGGAGCATCGCTCACTCATCAAGCGAGCCAGCGCGTGGAGAAGAAAAGACAGCTTGATAGTGCAGCATCAAAATTTTGAAACACCTTGATATGTTGCGCCAAACATTAATGCATTGATATGATGAAGCGCACTTGTACATTGTAATGGACCTTGAGTCTTTAAGCTCACGTCCTTAGTAGCTGAGGCATTTAATAGAACTGATGTAAAGATAGATAGGAATTAATTGTAGATTTGACAGCTTTAGAATTGTGAGCGAAAACGGAATATAGGCACCCTCCTTTGTACATTGTATTATCATCATTCATTCTTGCATCCAGAAGAGAAGAGCAGAGAAGAGAACTTGTGAAAAACACCCATGTACAGATTGGATTAATAGAAGAGTCTTTGATTCAACTTCATGGTTTGTGTTGTGTCTCTGTGTTGATATTATGCTTATGGATGTTTTGCTTTCTTGTATGCATTTGCTTTTGAATATGCTGTGCATGTGATTTTAGAGGGTTACTGAAGTCTGCGAGGGAAGAGAATGAGTTTAAATTGTTTCTCTGTCTAATCCAGGAGATTCCTGCATAGAGTGTAGTCGAATTCATCCGCATAGAGTGCGTTGATGAGGCTCAACAGTTAAACTCTCATTCTCGTTCACCCAGGAGTCGAATTGGGTTACTCGTGTCGTGCAGGAGAAGTGCAGGCCGAGGTCAAAATCTCAGCAGTTAGTCTGAGCTAAGGAAGACAGGGATTCCTATGGCTTTGAGTGCATAGAATTCCAAAGTACTCAACACTTCGAGAGTTGTTGAAGTCAAGCATGGGGAGCGCGTATAAAATCTCTGAAGGAGTCAGAGGAATTAAGCTCAGGAGGAATAGTTCCTGTGTGAAAACTGTGGAAACAGACCCAGGTGGGGTTTGAACTGAGAGAAGCTTTGGAGCAGGAGAAATCTCTAAGGCGGAGATTTGACGAATAGTGTTCACTGTGGAGAATTGTGAAACCTCGCAGACCGTTCGATCTCAGTGAATCTGCGAGGGGTTTAACCCGTAGACGCAGGAAGGATCAAAGCCCATCGGGGTTTGGGCTTCGACATTTGACGAGGTAAGAGTTTTGTGCTCGTTGAAATCGTGAGTAGCGATTTCTCGAAATTACGGGAGCCGTTGATTTCCAGGGGGACGCGTGTCGAGAGATCCCAGTATATCGGGGTTCGATGTTTGGGGTTTTTGACACCCAGGCAAACTTGTATCGTGAATTCGCGATCCGCGAAATCCCGAAGTGATGTGGCTGCGTGGGACCCGAAGACGCTAGTGGAGTATAGATGGTGCTATATCGGGGGATCGGCACATCGGTGTTCGGAGGTTTGAAGTTCAAAGGATCAACATCACAAATAGCGATATCCCGATAGGGAGATCCCTGACAAAGAGTGGAAGTGTTGACCCGTTGACCTTCGGGGTTCGGGGTTTTGTTTTACTCTGAATTGTGCATGCGTGGTTCGCGATATTGCGAAACGCGATCTTCTGACAAGAGAAAGGAAGAATCGCGGAGAGTAACCTGTGGGTGATGGAAGGTTCTGATACGGGAGTTGAGGGGCATAGTAGCTCTTCAAGCCTATGTGAGAGAAGGTCCTGGTGGAAGCGGCTGTTGCCGAGAGCAGTTGTGTCACCAATGCACCAATATTGTATACATAAATGCATTGGGACATATATTACTTGAATTTTCATAGCGGAGTGTCTCATTGGACACCTCGTTCCCGATGCCCTATTCTTTACATTGCACTAAGGTACAAAACGTTGGTGCTCCACTATCATGGTGGTACTAGTGTGTTAATAGTAACACGCCACACCAGTTTAGTTGCGATAATGAAGTTTACATTAGCGATGCCCATTATTCCAACAAACACATCAGTTTTGTAAGGACAATGTCACCAGTAGTTATCATGCCAGTGCTCTGGTAGACATGGCCCATCGGTTTTGTCAGTTTAACAAATGGCACTGTGGATTTGTGCACTATAAATTTTAGCATTGATGTTTGTCTTTGTTAATGAAACGAATCAGTGTTGTTAAAAGCATTGAAGCAGATCCTCTTGTTGATGGGTCCTAGATCCCATTAGTTCAAAAACAGGAACCAAACCTGCCACCGAGGCCCAATTAGAATCTACAACGTTTAATAGTGGAATGGTTCTCTAGATCTTTCGATCCAGCCAATTAATTGATGGGATTTACGATTTTTTGTGAAGGCCTCTCCTTCGGTTTGAAATTTATCTTTTTGTATTTTCTCTTAGGTGGGACCAATATAAGATGATAGCCAGTTTAAACCAACTAGGTAACAAAACAAGAATTGGTTTAACTACTAGAGGAGAGGCTGATCTTGGGA
>JASDQU010437672.1:49165-61674 GCA_032191745.1 Picea mariana | reverse complement strand
CTGGGATTAGATTTAGAGGGTTTTTGATTTCAGTGATCACACAATCTATCAGGTCTTCTAATGTGTGCAAAAAAACCTAGTCGGGGGTTTCGACCACCGGTCTACTTATTTTTTGTCTTCGAGGAAGTATTAGAGCTAAGGACAATGCACCGATCTGTCAGGCGTATGCTCTTTTGATTCTTCTAAATTGATTTAACTCCTCATGAGGAAGAGCATAAGGTATATCAGGGAATGAGCATTCTTCCTCAGGCTGGGGAAAGTCACTCATTTCAGGAATACTGAATGTGTGTGGGTTTTCTTGGGAATGACTAGCCATGCATGTGGGTTGTTTTGAATATACATGCTGTTTGAAATATTATGTGGAATATGAATTTAGCCATTCATTATTTAGGCCCTCCTTATAGCGCCAATTCTGTTGATGGGTCCTATATCCATTTAGTTAAAAAATAGGAACCAAACCCACCACCAAGGACCAATTAGACTCTGCAGTGTTTAATAGTGGAACGGTTCTCAAGATCTTGCAATCCGACCAATTAATCGATTGGATTTACGTTTTCTTGTGAAGGCCTCTCCTTCAGTTTGTAATTTCTCTTTTTATATTTTCTCTTAGGTGGGAACAATATAAGATGATATCCAGTATAAACCAACTAGGTAACAAAACAGGAATAAGTTTAACTACTGGAGAAGAGGCTGAGCTTGGGATAACCCACTACTCAAGCATGCAGACACCAATCCTATACCACATGCCTAGTACTAATACATTAACCATGTGAGTATCCAATTACTGATTGAGATACAAATCATCAGAAATAAAACACATATGCGATAAATAATGGCAAGAAAAATAATTCACTTAACTCTAATCATCCATCACATAATAACACAATGATTTATTTTCATCATTTACAGAAAAGAACTATACAAACATTGCATCAGATAAATTATCAATAGATTTAATATATCTTACTTGTCACAACATACATTCATGAGATAAGATAGGAAATAGTTCTTCTCCACGTCCACTCATTCATGCATTTGATGAAAAAATAAACTTGTCTTTGGTCCAGAAGGACTTCTCAATTCAAAGTAGCTCGAAAATAGTTCTTAACAAAAATAGAAATGAGAGTTTCTTGCAACAGCCATCGACCCTTGACTAATTGGTCAATGCTCTTATTTATAACATAAAATTAACTAAAACTAAAAGCTAAAGTGCAAATGAGTAAAAACGAATTCACCATGTGGCATTAGCTCCTAACAGTTTTCTAACAGTCATCTCAAAATATCACTTAAAAGGGTGACTCTTCTTATACTCCGATAAAAATGACGAACAACTCCTCGCAGGTGTTGGTGTATGGGAATTTGTGTTGTTCTATCGAGGCCGCGTAAATCTCTCTTATCTCTATCGCATGTGTCCGATACTTCACCATAATGGTACTTAATTGGTGCAGCATAGCCCGATCTTTGATCGGGTGTTCCATAAATTGTCGTACCTAACCTGGTGCTGTGTCCATCACCTTTGCCAGTTTTTCATCCCATGATGCATCTTTCTTGGTGTGCGATTTGACTATGTCGCATAAGTTGACAAAGTCTTCGGGCATACCAAATTCGGGGAGTCTAATATCTTTTATTTCCTTGTTGATTTTGACCTGGTTTCTCACATGCTTGACCCACTTTTCTAAACCTCTCGATGAGAGTCCCACATCAGATTTGTTGAACACTCGGAGGAATATTTCCTGAAATCAAAACATAACTCCTTTAGAGACGACGCATAGAGCAACGCTGGGTCAAATATGTGTTAAAATGTAAGCACAAAAAATTCAGATTGGTACATACCTGTAAAGCTAGCTAAACCTGGTTATTTGATACTTACGAGATCTCTGCAGCTTTTGAATTGCTTGCTTCGCTCCTATAGCGCCGCCATTTTTCTTTTGTCAGGATGAGTCTTAGTCAAGTTACATTCATGTGCCACAACATGAAATATTGGGTATGAAATAATCATAAGAGTCAAAGTTACTCCAGTGGCCGACTAGCCCTTGGAGTCGAGAAAGGATGTCAAAGTCAATCATGTGTTAAAAGTATGAGTATGTTCCAAATGAGTCGGGTCCTGTCATAAGGGAAGTTGTTATGGGATTTAGGTTGAGGCCCTTTGTCTAAACAGATGTCACGTCAGTAAGTGCATCGACTATAATCATCTCATCATGAAGGCTTGAAAGATAAGAAATCACGACGCTCGTATCACATATGCTCTGCAACTCTTAACGGTTGTACCTCGTATGCCTGAGAATGTACTCGTCGCGCGGATGTGCCACATAAAATATTTAGTTCACTTCAAAACATCCAGTTGCCATGAATTCAGTGTTCCTCGACACGTTCCCACCCACTGCACGCTCGGTTATGAATTCTGGGTGTTCTGCATGCATTTTGCTCATCATCCAAGTTTACGCATTGTTGGTAGTTCGTCTCGCGGGCTCAAATCGATCAATATTTTTGCCTTAGGCCCTCACCAAATTCCTCGCATATAATAGATAAGTTTTGTACCATGGGAACCTTTCACCACATAAGAAAGGACATGTGAAGCAACAGACATGCTAGGCTTAAGCCCCAAGGATACTAGGATTCATTCTTACTTG
This sequence comes from Picea mariana, assembly GCA_032191745.1. Taxonomy (NCBI): domain Eukaryota; kingdom Viridiplantae; phylum Streptophyta; class Pinopsida; order Pinales; family Pinaceae; genus Picea; species Picea mariana. The sequence goes on along the minus strand of JASDQU010437672.1, from coordinate 59,044 downwards.
CGGTGGACACCCCCAAGGTTTCAAAGGGGAATTCCCATCTGTGTGCGGGAACAATGATATCACACCTCACGAGGGCTGGCATGGAAGAAGTCATATCGGAGGGAAGGGCACTGGAAGACATGTCTCCCTTACCGCGGATACCTTGAAAAAGGGGTAGGCCAAGGAAGAACAAGGAAACTGGGGAAACCCAAGTCTTAAGTGAGCCGTGCACGAGATTGATTGTCGAGGAGTTACTTATGCACGCTATTCGACTGGAGTCTGTCGAAGGCACTTGTCAGGAAAGAAGAAGCAGGAAAAGGAGGGTAGATGTCACAAGATCTAACATTCGAGGGTCGACTTAGTAGTTGGAACATGCACAAATCTCGCTTGCCGAACTCTATCAAGAAAAAGAAGAATTAAGATGAAGGTTGGTGAAAAAAACCCTTGATGTGTCAGTATCGCAAGGCCGTGAAGGGAACATGAAGTGGCTCAAAAGGAAGCTCTGGGAAGTGTAGGATACAATCGTGCAACTGCGCAAAGCACAAAGGACATCGGAAGACAAGAAGACCTGTTTCTTAGATTCTAGGGATAGTAACTAGAGAGTGGGGCCGCCATTCGGTGCCTTTACCTATAAATTTCAAGTTTTCAAGGAAACCCATATTGGTTGGCCAAATAGTGTTGAGAACGTATGTTTTATGTAATTTGAGGTTTGTCAAAATTTAATGTAAAATTCATGAAACATTGATGAAAGGTTTCTATTCATAGTGGTTGAATGTATTATTTCCTTGTTTGTATATGAATTTCCTGTGTGCTTTGTCCATATCTTTTCCTGTCTAACTTGGAACGTACTTTTCGAGCCTGGGATTCACTGCACACCACCCCCTTGTTTTTTTCATTAAGATAAACCATATTTCCTCCAAGTTAGCCAAGAATTCATACTCGGTGGTGCTGTTGTGGCACAACTATTTTGGGACACATGACATTGGATATCGGTGACTTGGCTCGCAGGTAATGGTCAGGCTCAGGACTTTATTTAAGTTATGCACTCTAAACTAAATCTGGGATTGCCGATGCCGCAAAGGGGTCGGGGATCGATGATCGGGGCAAAACCTATCGCGTAGTTTCCTTTGGGTTAGCATCCTCAAAACTCCCGATGCCAAAAACGTTTCAGAAGTCGACGATTGGAGGAAAAATTTAGTGAGGTATGGATGTTCATCGCGATTTGATCTTCTCCGATTTTGCTAAGTGTGTTGGGTATCATCTCTCGATGGTATTGTTTCTTTATTTGTTAATCGTTTACCCTTTTCTCCTTTGGACGATGCTGAAGGGGATCGGTTGTCGGAGATATCAATGTGTGATGCTTGTCGTGAAAGAAAAATTCCTTCTGCCAATGCCGATGAAAATCGGCGCTCGACGACCTTGGTTCCTTCGAATGCTCCCCTTTCATCCTTTACTTCCTTCTGATGCTGAATCTTTGAACGCGTCGGAGGAATAAAAAAATTGGCTGTCAATTCTTTATTTCAATGTTAAGTCTTTTAAGTTGTGGGTTTACACATGTTCAAGAAAAATTTTAGAGACTTAAATGAGAAACAAAATGATAATCAAAGGCAACATTTATTATCATGAAGTCGAATTAGGCAATGCAAAAGATCAAGTGGTACCCAAAAAGTGAAATCTGAAATAGGGTTTTTAGGGTGTGTCGAGTGCTCAACACCTCCTATGGGACACACCACTTAGAGGTGTTTTTTTTTTGAGTTATCACACCGACCCTTGGGCGTATGATCTGTTGGTGGTGCACTGATTGATTCAAAATATTTTTTTGCAAAAAAAAATTATTTTGGATTTTTTAAATACACATCATTTATATATGTATTTATTTTATAATTTCAATTTATTTTATCTTTATTTATGTTCCTAACAATATTTGTATGTGAATCAAATATGATGACGATGAGAGGAGGAGGAGGTGGGGTGACGACAGGTCGAGACATATGCATTTGTGCATGACTGGGAGGCCAGGGAGAGGGATAGGGAGTTGTACCCTTGCCCTCTTTCGTAACATACACATGACCTTTTGATGGATATTGGACTCTTGAAGTTTTATTAGGAGGGTACATTCCTTAGGGGGAACTCTACATTTTTCAGGGTCAGTCTCGATCTATGATATCATCCCACGAAGGAGGATGTCTATTTCATCATTGGGTTGTCTAGGAGGCAGGTGTATTTTCCCCATTTCCTTGCACTACCACCCGATGTTGCAGGAGAGACCCAAATAGCATATGCGAAAAGATATGTCAATCCGTGTATTATTTCAACTTCAAAGTTCTAGGTTTGTGGTGGTAAGCTGCAGATAGGTGCATTTTAGAGAGAGGAAGTTAGGTGCATGTGTCATATTCTCTCGTCACCATCACAATATAGCTCTGATGGGAAGTGAATTAGTTTCTCTATGTTGTATTATGTATATAGTTTATTGTAGGAGACCAATTGATTAGATCGATGAATGTGTTGGGCCATGGAATTGTCATCCTTTTTACATCATCTTTCCCTATTTTTAATCCCTTCTTGTTTACCCATAACCTTGTATTAATGCTTATTAATCATTTTTAATGCTTATATGCGAGATTTAGAACCAAGACATTTTCCATTACATTTCCTTAATATTTCATATGAATTATGGTTAAATATTAAATAGGTAACATATTATGCACTTATCTTTGAAAAGGTGGTTTAGTTTGTTCTTGCAAAATCAATTGCCACTTGTTGTTACTCCTGCTATTACTCATGTTGTTACTCAAAGCCACTTGTTGCAATGCTTATAACTAAATATCCATGAAGTGGTCCTTGAGATTTTTCATATGACGCATTATTAAGCCAATATAAGCCTATCCACAAAATATCTCAAAAACCCAAATCATACTTTTTGAGAAATCGACATTTTACAAGTTGTTATTACTTGTGATGTCGCAGTTGTTGTTACTTTGTGGACAATTTTTTAATCCACAAAAATCCATCTTCAACCATCAAGATATTCCATGGATTTGGATTAGCAAAATTCATCTTATATGAGAAGAGAATATTGGAACCATCGATGAGATTAGTTTTATTAGTTTTGGATTATTAGCAAAGATTTTGTAATTATTTATAGTTGATTTTAGTTTCTACTTATCAGTGAATTGTTTTAACCACAAGAGAAACTTGTGGATCTGCATTTATTGTTTGTTATTTTAATTTTTATACAAAGTCATATATAAAATAGAGTCCCTTCTTCATTCTTGGGGGGGACTCTTGGAGCAACTATCCATACTATTATGGAATAGATCATATTTCTTTGAGATCTTGTGTTAATGTAGATTATAGCTTGAGATTTCATAGTATGTGTAATTGTTGCATTTTCAATTCTTTCATTTCCTTTGAGGATATTATGAGTTTCAATTAATTTTTGTATGCATTATATTGGTGGAAACTCTTTGTTTTAAGACTGCATGGTGATTGGGGAATAAATATTTTAGTACAATTTATTTATTTATGCAAATGTGTGAAAATTTCCTTTCTGTCAAATAGATAAAATTTACTTTCTTCAATCCTGTAAGAGTGATTTAGAATAAATATTCTTTTGTGTTGTTTGCTTCTATCCAATCCCTGCAGGTGGTTGAGAGAAGGGGACTGGCATAATCCATCATTTACCGATCCTCGCAAGTGGTTTGGACAAAGGAGCTGAGCAACCCACCACTTTCTTGAGTGATTTACTTTCCTACCAGTATTCTTTCATTTATGCAAGAGTGGTGTGCTTTATTTCCTATAAGTTAATATTTTCCTTTTTTCCAGTCTATTGCCAATAGATAGATAGACCCTCCTGATATGTCAAGGAGTATGTAAAATAGAGTATATTTCTTCACTGATCAACACTTGTTGTGTGGTGTGATTTACTTCCCCAAAGTGTGTTATTCTTTTTGGCCCCAGGCTGTGTGGATCACCTTTCATGTTTAGAGTTTTTTTATTTACATTATTGCAACACATGTTAGATAACCAATGTTAGAAGGGAAACTGTATCCTGCGTAGACTTTGCATCATAAATTTGAAATAAATAGATGCACCCTAGATTGATAATTAATGGTTTGAAATTTGATTGGTTTTATAAGAAATTAATTTATGCAACATGATGTTTTTTTGAGACATTTTTGTCGTACAATAGATCATTGTCACTTTGTTTTTTCTAGTACAAGATTCTTCCCATTTGCATCTGAGTTGTATACACTTTTTTGTGACAGGGTTCATGTTGCTTGACCAGTAGTACCCTGCTTTCTTTCTAGGCCTATGTTTGATGCGTGTGTGTGCATGTGAGGGTAGTTGATTCCCAAGAGGGGCTAGTTTGAGTTTCCCATTACTCCATTGGGAAGAGAGGTATTTTATTTATTGTCTAGCGAGGATGATAATGTCCTTGATATTGTATAATACCCGTACGCGGGGATAGATTGGAGAGGATGTCCAAAGATATGATTTACAACAGAGGAGCCACACAATGAGAGAGGTAATATTATCATTATGTTTTGATTAATCTATTTGCATATATTTATGTCTTATTTAATGCACATGTAATTTATTGTAACATTTGTTTTCAATTATCTTATAATTATTATCTATTGCTTTGTAAATATTAACATATATGCTGGGCATGTGCCTCCCTAACATGAGGATGAGGTGATGTAAGAGGTAGAGGAGAAAATTCCAATAGAATAGAGACCCCACATGCCACACATGCCATATACGAGAGTCCAACTAAAGGTGGTGGATGAAATATGTCGTGTCATGACTAGTCACGGAGTGGTACCTGTACCGCCTAGAGACATATTACAAGTAGAGGAGCTCTCTACTACATAGAGGAGTTTTCCTCATGACATGATGATATTGATGCATCATATGGTTGGTGTCGTAAACTACATCGATACATTAAGTGTTGGTGCGCATGATCCCACTACATCTAGCTCATTAGCAGTGCCATCTACTAGAAAAATAGAATTGCGGAGCAATACAATAAAACAAATGAGGAAATAAAACATAGACTATACACAATAAAATAGAGACATATATATACATGGTTCATCAAGTGTGGGATACATCCACCAGAGAAATTTCCAGGTCCTTCCTTTATTATTATCTAGCAATTGAAGGGATACAACCTACAACACACCCATTGTAACTTCCTCTTCTTTTTCTTACAGTCTCCTCTCTCAGGATACAATATTCATTATCTCACACACCATAATACAATTCTCTCATACATAAAAGAGGGTTTCCTTATAGGGAAAAAATCCCTAACATAACTTCTATCCTCAGATCTATGACTTTATAATGAACGGTCTAGATTGACTATGAAATTACAATATTTTACAAGGATTTTTTTCCCAAAATTTCACTCCTTGGACCCCCCTGGAGATAGATGTGGGGTTACAAGCCTTCCAACACCCCCTCCTGTCAAGAAATGGGGTCCAAACACAACTGAAACAGGACCTATAAAGAAATACTATAATCAAGCTCCACAACTAACAATCTCCCACTTGGACACTGATCACAACAAATCCACTACTGTTGTACATGTTGGAATATTATCCACCTTAGACCTGACAAATTTCTCATCTTCACCTTCATGCTTGAAGGCCAACTAAAACTAAGAAGGAACTCAATTTCTCCTTGGTTACTACCTTTGTTAACATGTTTGTAGGATTCTTTCTAGTATGTATCTTTTCCAACTTCAATTGTCCATCTTCCAAGATGTATAATATGAAATGGTACATGGGTTGTATATGTTTAGTATTAGAATGGAAGGATGAGTTATTTGCAAGATGAATGACACTCTAGTTGTCATAATACAACCTGTTGTTCTCTTGCTTCTTTCCCAATCCCTCCACAAACCTTTGTAACCAAATCATCTCTTTACTAGCCTCTGTAGCATCAACATACTCTACTTCCATTGTTTAAAGTTTAACAACCTTTTGCAGTTTTGAAATCCAACTTACTATTGTTCCACCTACAGTAAAAACATACTTCGTGGTGCTCCTCTTGCTATATTTATTACCTGCCAGATATGAATCAACATATACCTACAGAACAATGTATGAACCTCCAAAACATAATACATGAGTACCATTACCTCTCAAATACCCGAGAATCCACTTTACTCCCGCCCAATGTTCTTTACCTGGATTGTTCATATACCTACTCACAATTCCCACTGCATGTGAAATATCTAGTATTGTGCACACCATAGCATACATCAAGCTGGCAAGTGATAATGAATAAGGGATATTGGACATGTATTCTATCTACTCTTGTGTCTTGGGACACATTTCCTTGGTTAATTTGAAATGGCTGGCCAAAGGTGTACTAACTACTTTTGCTTTCTGCATTCTAAACCTCTCCAGCACCTCTCTATGTATTCACCTTGAAAAAATGTCGGTTTGTGATTTTTCCCGTCTCTTCTTATTCTCATACCAAGTATTTTATTTGCAGCACCCAAATCCTTCATCACAAATGAAATAGATAATTTATTTTTTATCACATTTATATCCTGCATGTTAGACCCTGCAACAAGCATGCCATCTACATACGATAGCAAGACAATATAGCTTCCATTTTCTATCCTCTTAAAATAAAAAAAGTGATCAGAATGACATCAAATATAACCTTGTTCTTGTTAGGAAATGAGGAACACTTCCAAGATAAACCTAGAAGAAGAGAGGAAGAAATATTTAATCAAGAAAGTAAATGACAAAGCAAACACACAGTACACAGAGATTTTACCCTGGAAACCCAAATTGGGAAAACCAACATTCCTTGAGTGTTTTCTCTCTTGTTGTCTTATTCATTCAAAATAAAAGGTTACATGTCTAACCTTGGTCCACACCTAAGACAAAATCGACATCATTCCCTCTTGCTTTACACAAGAACAACCCTGCAACCAATACGACTTACATCTACATGACCGACAACCTCTAAAACAATTTCTCTAAATATTGATTAATTATCTTTTACAACATTACAACACACCTTATTTATAGTATTTACAATAGGAAAAACCATAAAGAAAGGTGCCCAAAAAAGGTTACAGATCCATGTATATAATTGGATAAAAATGTCATGAATCTCGAGATTTTGTCATAGTCGACTACCAAGTCGAATTACTAGTCTACCTTCATTCGGTTTTCATTCGATTTCCACACACCCACTTGTTGACCTCTTGTCTTTGACCTCTTCTACTTGTTGTCGATATCTTTACAACCTCAAACCACCTTGACCTTCGACTTTGACTTTACCTGTTTGAACCACCTTGACCTTTGAATTTGACTTTACCCGGTTGAACCACCTTGACCTTTGACTTCAAATATCAGTCGATCCACCTTGACTTTTGATGCAGCCTCCCTCCCCTCCTGGGGTTCTGTGACCTCCCAGTCTAGGATCTTTCAAAATGATGAGTTGAATTGACTCTTCGGGTTCCTCTTTGAACCCAATCAACTATAAACTAGCCCCTTTTCCTTCTATGTGTAGGTCCTATCAGACCCACCTGGTTTCTATGGTCATGATTTGACTGTTATCAATCTGCTCATTGATCGATGGATCACAAGAATTGCGGGCCACCAATGTGCTCACCCTTTATGGAAGAACCTTGTCCCCGCAAACTTAAAGTGCTAACCCGACCTCCTTTTGATCACGCCCGTTGATCTCTTGCCTCGATGAGATCAATGACTCTAGTGCATTGCAGACTATGAATTAGCGTGTTCACTAATTCCACCTCTTCTCCCCACAATGATTCCCTACCACCGATTTCCCTTCTTAGATCGACGACCCTAATTTACTTCGGGTTTTCAGTCTTAGGGAATCTCAACTTCTCGTGCTCCGCAAGCTCCTTTTGCTAATCCCCTTCTTCACATGTGCCCTCAGGTTGTGTCCTTACGCAAATACATGATTGCAGGAGTGGGAAAGAATGGTTTTATACCAACCCACTTTTCACCCCGCAATTCACCTCCAGCTACCACGCATCCTTCTCCCAATACAATGGTTCCAATTATGGCCCACTCAAGGAAAATTAATGTCCGAGCATGTCCTGGCTCCGCAATCCTTCGGGACCGTCAATCTCCCGATCTTGACAGTATTGTCTGAACTAATGGTTCAGATTTGTCCTTTCCAAATCCATGGACTAGATCTGATCCTCTTTAATCAATGGAGGCGATCTCACAATGATTCTGGACTTTGGGGTTTTGAAATCTCAAACCCTGCTTTCTTCCATACTTCAATCTTCTAGAGTTGATGATCTGCAGACACCTGTCCTCTTGATCAACAACCCTACTTCTATTTCAGGTGTTTGACCTTTAAACTTAGATCAATGGTCCTGTGAACTTTTTCTCGATCAATGATCAAGATCTTCTTCAGGCTGTGGACTTCTGAGATCTCAAATCTCAAACTTCACCCTTTGATCTGACGATCATGAATTACGTCGAGTCTTTACCCGGAGCAGATATCAAACTTCACCCTTTGATATGACGATCATGAATTACGTCGGGTCTTTACCCAAAGCTCACATATTTGTGCCACCTGTCCTCTAGATCTATGATCGAGGATTACTTCAGGTCTTTACCCGGAGTGCATGGATCTACACCACGTCTCCCTTGGTCTGATGGTCAAGAATTACTTCAGGTATTTACCTAAAGCTCACAGATCTATGCCATGTATCCTCTTAATCTGACAACAATGAATCACTTCAGGACTTTACCCGGAGTCCACAGATTCATGCCACGTCTCCTCTTGATCTGACAACTCAGATTCACTTCGGATGATCTGACGCTTGATATTTTCTTCAGATGATCTGACGACTCACATTCACTTCGGTTGATCGAATAACTGAGATTTAATTTGGATTTCTGGCTCTTTGTGCTTCGGAAATATCAACTCTCAAGCTTTTCCTCCTCCTAGACTCATGATATCCGACAGGTTAGATTCACTTCAGTTGATCCGACACCTGAGATTTACTTCGAACGATATAAGGGCTCAGATTTACTTTGGATGATCTGATGGTCCAGATTTTCTTCAGCTCTCCGACTCTTCCCACTTCGGGAGTCTCAAGTATTAAACTTTCCTCCTCCTGAGCTCATGATATCTGACGGCTCAGATTCTCTTGGGCGATATGATGCTTGAATTTTACTTCAACTGATCTAATGGCTCAGATCTGCTTCGGATGATTGAACGATTGAGATTCTATTTTGGATCTCCATCTCTTCGGGCTTCAGAAATATCAATTCTCAACCCTTAATGAATTATCTCTCCTGAGTGTGTGAAGCACTAAGGCTCATGCACCATACTCTAATCAGAAGGTTGTTGATCCTTTGCAATGTGATCCAACGACCACTATCGCTCCTACTTCTGAGCTTCTGATTTCTTTTGACTTAGAAGATTTCTTAGTCTTCAAAGGTTTCGACCTTTGTTCCTCCTACGAGTCTGACTCTTGGATCTTGGAAACACTTATGATAAGTGATATATCTTATAAGCTTGATCCTTAAAGGATTTTTATTTCCCACAAACACCTTTCATTCTTGGGATTTCGATAACTCATATCGAAGGATTTCTTGAAAATGAATTCTTCTCACCCTCCTGGAATTCCCCTTACTCGATGCACACCTTGCAGATCTCTATAGAGTTCTCAGTGACTCCATCTCTCTATGAACTCAACACATAGTTCTTCCTGTGAACTCCTTTCACTTCTGCTGATGAAGGTTCAATGGTATCTCTCCTGAGCTTCTCTGAGGTTAACTCACCTATGTCAATGAACTCCTTGCACTCGAAACTCAAAGATGAGAAACAATTGAAACTCATACAATACTTCACCAGTTCATACATTCAGAACATGAATGA
>JASDQU010437672.1:33753-49115 GCA_032191745.1 Picea mariana | reverse complement strand
TCCCACTTCGAGAGTCTCAAGTATTAAACTTTCCTCCTCCTAAGCTCACGATATCTGATGGCTTATATTCACTTGGGTGATATGACGCTTTAATTTTACTTCGACTGATCTGATGGCTCAGATCTTCTTCGGATGATTGAACGATTGAGATTCTATTTCAGATCTCCATCTCTTCAGGCTTCAGAAATATCAATTCTCAACCCTTGATGAATTATCTCTCCTGAGTATGTGAAGTGCTAAGGCTCATGCACCTTTCTCTAATCAGAAGGTTGTTGATCCTTTGCAATGTGATCCAACAGCCACTATCGCTCCTCCTTCTGAGCTTCTGATTTCTTCTGACTTAGAAGATTTATTAGTCTTCAAAGGTTTCGACCTTTGTTCCTCCGACGAGTCCGACTCTTGGATCTCAGAAACACTTATGATAAGTGATATCTCTTCTGAGCTTGATCCTTAAAGGATTTTGATTTCCCACACACACCTTGCGTTCTCGGGATTTCGATAACTCATATTGAAGGATTTCTTGAAAATAAGTTCTTCTTGCCCTCCTGGCATTCCCCTTACTCGATGCACACCTTGCAGAGCTCTACAGAGTTCTTAGTGACTCTATCTCTCTGTGAACTCAACACAGAGTTATTCATGTGAAATCCTTGCACTTCTACTGATGAAGGTTCAATGGTATCTCTCCTGAGCTTCTCTGAGGTTAACTCACCTATGTCAATGCACTCCTTGCACTGGAAACTCAAAGATGAGAAACTATTGAAACTCATACAATACTTCACCAGTTCATACATTCAGAACATGAATGACATATAAAAACATAACAATAAACACAAATACATAAACACACCATATAGAGGAAAAACTGCTTTTCTATTATCTCTGTGTGTCTATACAAATGTTTTACAAAAAAGAAACTGGACTGCAACAGAGTCCCCATTCTCTCAAGCTCTCCTCCTGAACTATTCTACCTCCTAATTTTCATAATCAAATATGATACAAGATATCCTTACAAAAGACGTCTCTATGAGCTTATCCTCTCCACCTAACCTCATCTATTACATTGAAGTTTTATAAATGGCCATCTAGTCTGAATTGAACCTAGAGCCATCAACCTTTCAGCCATTAAAAGCGACCTTATCTTATGTCTGTTCAGAGATATGGCTTGGTTTTAACTCATTATTACAACATGTATCTGTATAGGATTATATTTCAAATTTAAAAATGGGAGGGTTAATGCCTCTCCCTCTCTGAAATGCACGTTGATGTGCTGGAATGATGGCGCGTTGCTGAGGGGCAGCGATGCTCCTGAATCATACTCCACTACTGGGAAAATCATGAGCTCCTCTTCTCCAGTGTTGAAATCCTCTTGGATCCCAAACTCTTTCTTGGAATTGTCCTCCTGCTCCTTTCCAGCTATGCCACTACTGCTGCTGCTGCTTCTTCTTCTCCTTCTTCCCTGTTGCTATGGTAGGCTCTCTTTTGTTAATATTTCCTTCACTGACTACTTCTACTGACCTCAACATCGGTCTTCTTATCTCCTCTATCACCTTGTCCAGCTGCTCTAGTGGCTGGCTCTTCTTATGCAGTCTTCTCTGCTACACTTCCTCCTCAAACACTTCAAAGGGTCGATCATCCTGATCCCCCATATCATCTTCATCTTCTCTTGTGGCACTAAGTTTCCACTCTACTGCAAACTCCATTTCTACAGTCTCATCACTGATTTGTTGCTCGGCTTCCTCCTCTAATAGATTAGCTTCTTTCATCTCCTCTTGTGTTGACATATCTCCAACTCCCTCTAGTTGTTCATTTGGATGGTATGCTCCTCCATCTGTCTCCAACATGATCTGATGGATGTGCATTCTTTGCACTATCACCCTTCTCTCCAGGGCTTCAAATTCCTTATACAGATCAACAAAATCCATGCTATCTGCTTCCCCTTCTACTGCAAGCTCCAGTGCTGCAGTCATCTTTGTTTCATCTTCCTGGATGAAAATTTTGAGCCATTCTTCTGAATTCTCATCTTCTTCTCCTAGGTTAGACATCAGTGTTTTCTCCATTTCTTCCTCTTTGACAGTTTTGACTGGATGTATTTCTTCTTCTTCTACACTTTCATCATGTGTACTGGCCTCTACTTGGCTGTTTCGTAGGAATGTATTGATCCCTCCAATAATTAGAATTCTCCTCTAATCCTCCGCATGGATGGTGAAAGTATTTAGTATGCCTCTGTGTCATTGAGGTGTTTAGTATGCCTCAACCACCTTTTCACTTCTTGTTGCTACCTTCTAGCCCACAACCTTTGAACAAGCCATTTTTCCTTCTTGTTCAGAGGACATTCGTACCTCTAGCATACCTTTGCCTCCTGTTGCATCCTCAATGTTAGTTGTTCCATCCTTACTCTTATCTCATTGAGCTCCAGATCCATCTCTGGATTTCTTTTCTTCTTGCAGCCTTCTCTTTGACCACGTTCATGGCCTTCAGTAGCCATTTCCACCTTCTACCTACCCTCCTGGCAAGCCTATGGATCACTCTACCTCCGAGAGCATCTCCATCTTTTATCACAACTCACCTGGCTGTTTAAATTTTTGTTGTTGTGCACATGCAACAACCTTCTCACAAAGCATCAGTACTCTACCTTCTTTTCACCTGCTGTCTACAGGAAAATTTCAACCTCTAATATCATATAAGGTCACCAGATTATATCCTTTCACCTCCTTCTTGTCTGTTGTCTGCAAGAAAAATTTGGTCTTTTCCTCTCTCTATTTTTCCTACAGAAATCAGCTCTGCGCTCTGATACCACCTGGTATCAGAGTATATCCTTTCTTTGCTCTCTACTATAGAAATAAAAAAATCTATGCTCTGATAGAATCTGATGCAACCCACCTCCCCTCTCAAAATTCTATGACCTCTCAGTCTAGGATCTTTCAAAATGCTGAGTCGGATCAAATCTTTGGGTTCCTCTTTGAACCCAATCAACTATACACATGCCCCTTTTCCTTCTGTGTGTAGGTCCTGTCAGACCCACCTAGTTTCTATGGTCATGATTTGATCATTATCAATCTTCCCATCGATCGATGGATCACAACAATTGTGGGACACCAACCTGCTCACCCTTTACAGAAGAACCCTGTCCCCGCAACCTTAAAGTGCTCACCCGATCTCCTTTTGATCGCGCATTTTGATCTCCTGCCTCGATGAGATCAACGAATCCAGTGCATTGTGGACTATGAATTAGCATGTTCACTAATTTCGCCTCTGCTCCCCGCAATGATTCCCTACCACTGATTTCCCTTCTCAGATCGATGGCCCTAATTTACTTCGGGTTTTTGGTCTTCAGGAATTTCAACTTCTCGCGCTCCGCAAGATCCTTTTTCTAATCCCCTTCTTCACATTTGCCCTTGGGCTGTGTCCTTAAGAAAACATGTGATTGCGGTCATGGGAAAGAGTTGTTTTAGACCAACCCGCTTTTCACCTTGCAATTCACCTCCAGTTGCCACATGTCCTTCTCCCAATACTGTGGTTCCAGTTGTGGTCTGCTCAAGGAAAATTAACATCCGAGCATGTCTTGGCTCCACAATCCTTCAAGACCATTGATCTCCCAATCTTGACAGTACTGTCTGAAATGATGGTTCAAATCTGACCTTTCCAAATCCACGGGCCAGATCTGCTCCTCTTGAATCAATGGAGGTGATCTCTCTGCAATTTCAGACTTCGTTGTTTTGAAATATCAAACCCTGCTTTCTTCCATACTTCAATCTTCAGGAGTTGATGATCTGCGGACACCTGTCCTCTTGATCAATAACCTTGCTTCTATTTTGGGTGTTTGACCTTTCAACTTAGATCAACGGTCCTGTAAACCTCTTCTCGATCAACGGTCAATATCTTCTTCAGGTTTCATAATTCTAAGATCTCAAATCTCAAACTTCACTGTAATATCCCTCGGTCAAACCCAAATGTAAACATAATCCAAATATATTAATCTAGTGACTTGTTTAGACATCATTTTTGTAATACACCTTTCATGGTATGGTGCGTGCATATACTGCACAATAAAGTAATGTAATGTGCACATGTCTGGATACCACACACAGTAACTAAAGTGTGCGCAACCTTAAAGACAAAGGATACAACGCACACTAACTAAAGAGCGCGCAATCTTGAGGTCAGCAGATACCGTGCGCAGTAACTAAATTGCGGGCAATATTAAGGTCAGCGAACCTTTATGTATATGATAGGCGTTATAGGCTGGTGAGCCAGTATTATAAGTTGGAATGCTTATGTTTTGGAATTAGGCCAGAGTGCCTAGCTGTTAAAGGCCAGTGCGCCTATTTTGTATATGTTTCATGATTAATATAAAATACATCGCTACACGTAGACCGACCATGATAAAAGAGAAGGGGGACTAGATTCCAACCAAATAGGGAAAGGGAGGGCCTAAAGTTAACAACAGGGCTAAGCTAGAGAGCTTGAAGCTGAAAATAAATATTATATTAATATTTCTTAAAAACATAAAGCATGAATAATTAATTTATCCTAAGTCCTAAAGTATGGGACAAGTGTATCAAAACAGCTTCCAACATGACAAGTGTCAAGTTGGAGACATGCATACTTATTGCCAAGACTTATTTCCTTTGGGGGGGAAACCATTGTGGGGGGAAGAAAAATGTAGAGCATTTTTCCTTCCACCAAAGAACCAGTATCCGAGATACATTCCGCCAATTCTTGAGCTACCTTGTATTTTCCTACCACTGTACCCAGACCAAATTGATAACCATTCCTCTTGGTGAACCTATCAGCTTGGGAGCAGGATTGAAGAGGCAGGTTTCCAGGCCTGTGAGCAATTCTCAGAGTGAGAGAATTTCTGAGGATCGATTTCATGAAGGTGCTAAACTGCAAATACAACGCTCTGAGACTTCTAGTCTAGCCTGTTGCTGAAGCCATGGAAGGGAAGTGGGGTATCCAAAGGACTGTTGAGCAGAGAAGGGGCACACTTCCTTGGGTGGGATAGGCACGTGGGGAAGGAGAGGTTGTAGGCTGTGGTTGAGTGACCACTTGAGAGGGAGTCTTTTCGGTTGACCGTGAACCTATAGCCTGGTTGGGAATCCCTTTCCCGGGTGGAGTCTAGTCCCAGCTCGGGGGTGACTCATTGTTGAAAGTGATGAACAGTGTAGTCTAAGGCTGGGAGGTTCGTGGATGGTCTGCACACAGTTGGTGATATTCTTACTAAGATAAGTACTATTTATGTGATTAATTTATATGTTGCATTGTCATTTATGCATTATTTTATCGGTTTTATTGTTGTGTGAGCATAACTGTCCGTATGTTTAAGGATATACCCCTATATATGATGCATGTCTGTGTTTACTGTTAATTCAGTCTGAAATCATATATATATATAGAATGGAACTGTTTGTTCATGCTTTGTATGAAAGGCTTCCGCTAGAGCGTTGTATGCATATGTGTAATTGCATGCAATCAATATATATGTATGTCTGTGGGTGTATATACATATATAAAAGAGAAAAAAATTATGTGACACAACTCAGTTGAATACTGGGTGCATTACAATATAATGTCAGAACTAATTTAAGTATCTGAGTAGTGGCATCTCCCCCACCCTATTGGTGGTCGGGGGTATGCTACAGTATGGTATCAGAGCCTCAGTTTTCAACACTAAGCCTGAATGGGCCAAACCAGTCGAATGGAGATGAGATTACAGTATGGTATTGATTACAGTATGGTATACAGTATATTTTATTTATGGAAAATTGAGCCACCGCGCGAAAGAATAATATGTAAGGATGGGTGCGCTAAATTTAGCATAGCGTGGAGTGCATACACATAGTAAAGGTGCACGTGGTGTGCACAGTATGGTAAGGCACAATGAAGTTGGGTTGGTGTGCACATAGTAGAAGTATGAGTTGTATCGCTACAGTGCAGACAAGGGTGCGTGAAGGCAGTGGTGCACGGTAGTGACAGAGTATTTGATGGGGCATACAGATTATTGTGCACGATAAGTCACATTGAACTTTAGCACAATGCAATGCATAGAGCGAAATGCATGTGGAATATCCGAGTGCGATGCAGAAACAGTGTGTAATGGATATTGGCGTGCAACGCAAAAGTAGTGCGCGCAAGTTATTGGTGCAATGAAGAGGAAATGTATAGCAGATAAAGTTGCACAGGCTGAATTTTATGCGTGCAAAATCATCTGAAAAGATAATTAAGATGATGAGCCTAAGTTTAAATAGGAAATTTACATAGTATTCAAAGAAAGTGGAATACACAATTGCATTGAAGTATTATTTAAGATAAGTCAAGCGAGTGAGATGAATTCTGGGTTTTATTCAAACAGTTGAAGGTGAAATATAAGTTACCAGGAGGCACATAATATTAAAGGAAACAAGATTCATATCATCATCAGTGGGATCTTGTCATAAGAAGTACAAAATCTTCTTCTGCGCTTATATATTCATTTAAAATCCAAAAATTACAAAAGGGGATGATTCAAAATAACAGTTTCCCTATTTAAAGAGACCGTACAAGAACAGGTCTACCATCTCTAGAGCTTCCTTACCTTTGTTGTCATCTGTCCAAAAATCCCTGAAATATACTCAGTTTTAATTGAGGGCTCATTTCAACTTAGCTAGCTCCTCCTTTAAAGAATCTAGCCAGACCGGTTGATTCTCGCCAACACTCTCAGCTGCTTCAGCGACAGGTTCCTTCTTCTATTTCATGCTTCATTTCTTCTTAGAAGCTGGTCTATTGATAACCAGGTCTCTCATGATTGGATTCAACATGATTTCCAATCTCGAATTAGTAATAGGTACTGTGTGAAATTTAGTTGCCAGTATCTGTGTGACTACCTTTTCCTTCATGCTCGTAGGAAAATTTAGCATGTTGTCCGAATAACCAGTCTCATTGGATTTAACTGGGTCCATATACCTCAGTTCTGTGGACACTAAAATAATTTTGCAGAAATGAGAAATTCGAACCAGTTTGGAGACTTCTCGCTGATGAATAAGATGATTCTTCCATACCCGAGAGTTGGGAATTATAGAGCCTCAATCATGAATCCCTGACAGATTTGCGCACAAGTGCAATGGGTTGCCATGCTTGGCTAATCCATTTCAAATGATTAAAATTTTTGAGTTCGTTACATGGCGGCATTCACCTAACTTGAAACGGCTATGATGTACGAGCGAATGAGATAGGGTGATTTGACTAACCGTCACCCATCCCATGAATGGTGGACTTGACATTTTGAAGCACGTCACATCGAAGCTTATGCAAAAGTGGTTTCGGCAAACCACCTTTCGATGATGTATCTCTGCGCGATGATGTAGTTCTTTCTAAGTTCTCAAAACTTGGGTCTTGTCTAAGAATTGTCATGGTGGAAATACCAAGAAATCAGAAAGGATAGTTCTGATATATTTATTGAGACAAAATAGTTCATATTTCTCGTGGATTGTTGACTTAGCTAACCTAATAATTTTTAATGGTTGCACGTTTTGCAGAATTAACAACAACTAGATCATATCAGATCAAGTACCGAATCCATAGGAATGGAAGAGACACGGGGAAATTTTAGTCAACAAGATGAGAGCAGAGGAATGAATATCCATCTGGAAATTGAAGGAACCAACTCCAATGGACATGGAGAGGAAAGGAATGAAAACTTGAATATGGTGGAGACCATTAAAAATTTGCCAAAGGATGTCCAAAGCCATAAAGCTAATAATGAAAGGCTAATGAGAGCCAAAGAACAACAGGATGACTTCAACATGAAGTTATTGCAAAGTCTGAATAGAATAGAAAAGAAAAAAATAAAGTCACTCAAGAAAGTCTGGAAGTCACAAACCTTCGGATGAGAAAAATAAATTAGGAAATGTTAGCAGACACCACCATCACTCCCCGAAGCATTCCAATAAAAGATCAGGTAGCAACACAAGTCCATTCCCTGGCAAAGAACATAAGAGGTCTGGGGTGGATGAGATACGAGGAGAAATGAACAAAATCAAACCTCTTACATTTGATGGTGAGCAAAAGAAGGATGAAGATGCAGAAACATGGTTGTTTGACATGAGAAAGTATTTCCAATTACATAATTATTCTTCTCATGCAGAGGGTAGAATTGCCATCTATCAACTCAAAGGAAAGGCATCCATGTGGTGGGATCAAATTGTGCAGGTACAACAGATTAAAGAGAAGAGCATTACTTGGAGGGAATTTAAGAAGTATTTTGAGAAGAAATACTTGACTAAGAGATATTATGACAAGAAAATGAAAGAGTTCTTTGAAATCAAACTTGGAAGCATGACCGTAGATGAATATGAAAGAAGATTCCTAGAATTTCTGAAGTATATCTCCTTCATCAAGGATGAGACCGTTAAAATTCAAAGGTATTTGAGTGGATTGCCAACATTCATCAGTGAAAAAATATAGTATGATGATCCCAAGACATTGGAAGAGACCATAAGGTGAGCTAAATGTCTATATGATCAATAGAAAACAAAGCTAGCTTTCCAAAAATCTTGGATAGATAAAAAGAAGTTCAAGGTGGATCAAAGGAAGAAAGGATTTAAACCATCATTCTTCATAAATAGTCCACAGGGACCACCAACTTCTAAAGAACCCAAAACGATAGAGGTAGAAGGCCAAAGGCCAAGACATCCACCTATTCAATGTTGGGGTTGTAGAGGAGATCATATATTCAGAGATTGTCCTCACAGAGGTGAAAAAGGAAGGACTGTTTATAATGTACATCAAGATGAAATAGTGGAGGACATGGGTAGAAATGTGCCAAGGATCTATGCAGCCCTGGATAACAAGAAAGAAGAATATCAATCACACATGATTGAAGTGGAAGGTATGATTAACAACCAAACCATTGATATTTTAATTGATTCAAGAGCTAGTCATAGTTATATAGATCCTAAGATGGTAGAAATTTTGCAATTACCAAGAAGCAAGCATGGAAAATCTTGGTTGGTACAGTTGGATACAAGAGCCAAAAGAAAGGTTAATGAGATGGTTAAGTCATGTCTCATGGACATGAACGGACTAAACACCAAGGCATATTTGAATATCTTACCTTTAGGTTCCTATGACTGTTTAATCGGGATGGATTGGTTGGACCCACATCATGCTCTATTGGATTGTCATAACAAAGAATTCACTTGCTTGGATGAAGAAGGGAACCAAAGGAAAGTGTAGGGAATTCCCAGGGTAGTAACCGTTAAAGAAATTTCAGCATTGCAGTTGAAGAAATGTTATAGAAGAGGATGTCAGATATTTGCAGCTCATATGGAAGAGACACCTAAAGACAAGGTGCCAAATTTGGAGGATTACGCAGTCCTAATAGAGTTTGAAGATGTATTCAAGGAGGTACCAGGACTACCCCCAAAGAGAGACCTTGATTTTTCTATAAATCTGACACCAGGAGCAGCTCCCGTGTCAAAGACTCCTTACAGAGTGAGTACACTAGAATTGAAAGAGTTGCAAATGCAGCTTGAAGAACTTCTTAATAAGGGGTATATTCTCCCAAGTGTGTCACCTTGGTGTGCCCCAGTTTTGTTTGTGAAAAAGAAAGATGGAACGTTAAGGTTGTGCATAGATTTTAGACAGTTGAATAAAGTGACTGTAAAGAACAAGTATCCTCTGCCAAGGATCGATGATCTCTTTGATCAATTGAAGGATAAAAAGATATTTTCAAAGATAGATCTCAGATCGGGATACCATCAGGTAAGAATTAAGGAAGAAGATATCAGCAAGACCTCCTTCAGGAAAAGGTATGCTCATTATGAGTTCAGAGTGATGCCATTTGGGTTGTCAAATGCTCTAGATATTTTCATGTGCTTAATGAATGGTGTTTTCCAAGAATATTTAGACAAGTTTGTCATTGTATTTTTGGATGAGATTCTTATATACTGTAAGACAGAGGAAGAACATGAACATCATTTGAGGATGGTGTTGCAAGTATTAAGGGAGCATCAATTGTATGCAAAATTGAGCAAGTGCTCATTTTATCAGAAACGAATTCATTATTTGGGGCATATCATCTCAAAAGATGGGATAGCAGTAGACCCTGAGAAGATAGAAGCCATTAGGGAATGGTCAGCACCAAATAATGTGACAGAGGTCAGATCATTCATGGGCCTTGCAGGCTACTACAAGATATTCATTGTAGGATTCTCAAAGATAGCACACCCAATCACTTCCTTGCAAAGAAAAGGNTGAAAGGAGTTTCCAACATTTGAAACAATTATTGACAAGTGCTCCAATACTAAGAATTACAGACCCAAACGAAGATTTCATGGTATGCACAGATGCATGTAATGAAGGACTTGGTGGAGTCCTCAGTCAAAACAGATTTGTGATATTTTATGAATCAAGGAAGTTGAAGGAGCATAAAAGAAACTATGCCACTCATGATTTGGAGTTGGTAGCCATAGTGCATGCCCTGAGGAAATGGAGACACTACCTCATGGGGAAAAGGTTTGAGCTAAGAACAGACCACAATGGTTTGAAATATGTATTTGATCAGCCAAATCTAAATGCTAGACAAAGCAGATGGTTAGAATTTCTAAGTGAATATGACTTTGATATAAAACATATCAAAGGAAAAGAAAATAAAGTGGTTGATGCACTCAGCAGGAGGGTGCATGAGCTTCATGCTACAACCATTAGCATGTATCAGACTGATGTAAAAAGCAAAATTCTGGAGGCTGCAAATACAGACCTGCAGTACAAAGAATTGATAGTAAAATTACAACAAGGTAAGACACCACAGAAGATGGATAGTTATAAGTTGGGAGTAGATGGAATACTGTTGCACAAGAACATAATTTTTGTACCAAATGTCCAGGACTTGAAACGTATAATTTTGCATGAGATGCATAATGTTCCTTATGCAGGGCACCCTGGATATCAGAAAACCATAGCAGCGGTCAAGAGCTAACACTTTTGGCCAGGTATGAAGAGAGAAATTGTAGAATACATCACTAGGTGTATGGAATGCCAGAAAGTTAAAATAGAGCATAGGCACCCAACAGGATTGCCGCAACCTTTTCCCATTCTTGAATGGAAGTGGGAGGTGGTGACAATGGATTTTATTACAGGATTTCCCAGAATAGGCAAGCTACATGATTCAATTATGGTAGTGGTGGACAAGCTTACAAAAGCTGCCCATTTTATTCCACTAAAAACTACTCACAAGGCAACAGATGTTGCTGATATTTTCATGAAGGAAGTGGCACGATTGCACGAAATTCCTAAAACGATTGTGTCTGACAGAAATCCAAAATTCACCTCAAATTTCTAGAAAGGATTGTTTAGAGGATTCAAAACGAATCTGAACTTTAGTACAACTTACCATCCTGAGAATGATGGACAGACAGAGAGGGTGAATAGAGTGATAGAAGATATGTTGAGAATGTATGTGATGGATAAACTATTAAAATGGGAAGATTACCTACATTTAGTAGAATTCGCTTACAATAATGGGTATCAGACATCATTGAAGATGAGCCCATTTGAAGCACTTTATGACAGAAGGTGCAATACTCCAGTAAGATGGGATAATCTAGCTGATAGAACAGTAGTCAGGCCAGAGTTTCTCAAGGATATGGAGGACCAAATGATAAAAATTAAGCAGAATTTGAAAGGCACCCAAGACAGACAGAAAAGTTATGCTAATAAAAACAGAATCCACAGAGAATTCAAAGTGGGTGATCATGTTTTCCTGAAAGTGAAAGCTAACAGGAGTTCCCTGAAGCTGGGAAGCTACGCCAAGTTGGAAACCATATTTTGTGGACCATTTGAAATCCTAGAGAGGATTGGTCTAGTTGCTTATATGATTGCATTGCCTACATCTATGTCTATTCATAATTTATTCCATGTATCATTGATAAATAAATACATACCTGATGCTAATCATGTTACTGATTGGAATGTTATTCAGGTGGAGCAAGAAGGCGCTTTCCAAGTGCATTCGGTGCACATTTTGGATCGAAAAATCAAACAGCTCTGGAATCGATCCATAGGGCTTGTAAAGGTCCAATGGACCTGGTACGAACCTTAAGATGCTACTTGGGAGGATGAGGATTCAATGCAGGTAGAATACCTGCATCTTTTTGAGAAATTCTGAAAATTTTGTTGTATATCGGTACATGATGTGAAGATCCAGGCAGATTCGGTGGTTGTTGTGGAGGCAAGTAACTCATCGGGTTGTACCCTTGAATGGGCTCATAGGGTTGAGAGTTTGAGCCCCAAATAGGATTAGACGTACCTGGATATGGTTGGACTATACCGGGAGGTATAACGGATGTAGCTGGAGGTTTTTGCCCCCTAGTCGATTGAGGGTTATGTTGTATCAGATGGTTCCAATACTGGGCCAAGGATGGAGGTATGTTTTGTCCATAGAGTGGGGTCAGTGGGGGTTGTCCTCTAATAGGGGGTTGTGTGCCAACTGGGGGTTGTGTTCCAATTGGGATTTTTGTTCCAATTGGAATTTGCCCTACAAGGGGGGGTTGAGTCATACCTCCTTGGTGAAATTGTCCACCAACAAGAATTTGGTAATTTGGTGTGAATGACGGAATGGTGCCATTAGGATCAGTGCCATAGATAGAGGATGGAGAATGTCCTCTGAAAGGAGGCAGAGGAAGTCTCGGAATGAAACCGGGAGGGGAGTGCCCAGAAGAAGAGGGACCACCAGGAGTTCCATATGTGATTTGCATAGGAACGAGAATAGAGGCATTCAATGCACGATATCTGGGTGGAAGAGTCAGGGTAACTCTGGGTGAAAGTAGTGTGCCAATAGGGTCTTGGCTAGCCGCGGTAATCCTGGTGTGAAGACTCGTATTATCTGTGCAATGGACCATTTGTAAAGGGAGAGTTAAGATGTGGTCAGCTTGTGGAGCTTCTGTACCAGGAAAATAATAAGTAGTAGTAAAAGGTACTGTGTCTAGGTCAGAGGTTTCGAGGAACGCAGGTGAGATGGTGATATCAATGCCTGCTCCTGAACCAAAGAGATCCCATCTAAAAACACCAGTAATCCAAAAAGGGGCTTGGCCCTCAGATCTTGGAAAAGGTCCAGTCGGTGATCCAAAAGACAAAAAAACTAAGTCTCCGGAAGAAGTCACTCGCATAATACGGCTCTTAGAGTCAGGATGAAGTTGAAATTACTCTTGAGAATTGGTAATTTAGAACCATTTTAGAGAGTCAATTCTTTCCACTTGTGGGGTGGTGACGTCTTGGACTTCACTCTGTTAAGGAGAGCCCTCCGGTGTACTCGTAGGAAGGGGTTGAGAACCTTTCAGATTTTTTGGGGGTAAGCCTTGCATTCTACGTGAATGACGTGG
Organism: Picea mariana; assembly: GCA_032191745.1. Taxonomy (NCBI): domain Eukaryota; kingdom Viridiplantae; phylum Streptophyta; class Pinopsida; order Pinales; family Pinaceae; genus Picea; species Picea mariana. The sequence goes on along the minus strand of JASDQU010437672.1, from coordinate 35,757 downwards.
AGGGTTAATTTTGAACAAATTAAAAAACTGACGAAGAGAATTCTATGGTCAACTTGGGTAAACAAACAACACACGCTAGTAAAAAAAATCTAGAAAGCAAAACCAAGAAAACAAGACCTACTGATTCTGAAGTCACTAGTTGGTGATGAAATCCAACGTCGCAATGATGAGATGAGAAGGGGTTAGGCTAGGGTGGAAAAGTTACGTTGATGACCTCCTTAACGGACTTACACCTTGGTGCAAGCTCCCACACATAATCGTGGGTATATCCTCCAAGGAGCCTGAGTGAGTTTTTCCAACATCGATTCCAGGTACCGTGAAGACTTGCCCCTTCACAGTCACCTTGTGTAAGACCCTAAGAATATAGGCCACTAAGGTTACCACCAACAACTATAAATCCTGGGGGACAGTCGACACTCCAATCCACACGCAAGGGCAGGGTATCTAGCCTGAAATCAGCTTGAGAGGCTTCCACTCATCATTGTGGGTATACCTCCAAGTGAACCTCGTAATACGTACAATCTCTACACCGATATCAACAAAGCAGGGTAAATAACTCTGTCAATATCAATGCGACCTTGGGTTTGACCCTTGTGTGAGAAGGGCTTTCCAAGACAAAATGTTGCTAATGGAATTTGACACTCCTTACCACAAGATGCTATTGTGTGTTTTGTGCTTTGGAGAGTGTATCTCTCTACCTATTCCAAAGCTCTAGCCTAGCTAATGTTGGTGTAATAGAGTCCTAGAAAAGAGTTACTAGTTAAATTTTAAAAATTGCACAATATTATTAGAGGCTGTCGTTACTCAAAGGAGACGGAAATGAAACCAATGTTGTGTGAGACTCTAACCCAACAATGCATAGATAGGAATGAAAAATATCAATTCTTGTTCGATGAATCCTATTTACAGGAGGGAAAGAGAAGTTTTCTGGAACAATCTTGAACTACGATATACAATCTTCTTCGAAATGCAATATCAACAAGTCACAAATCAATGCCAATTCTCTATTTGTTCTATTTCAACAATTGATTTCGAATATTTTCAAAATAAAAATGCTTTTAAAAAGAAAAATGTTTTTTACTTTTCAAAAAGAACCACACAACGGTGGTGGAACTAAGGAAAACCAATACCTAATGACAAGCAACATACAAAACCCAAACCAATCTTTCAACGAAGACAAAAATGAAAAGCAGACAAGACTAGTCTTTTCAAATGCACGAGGACAATGATTTTCCAAGTAACGAGAAATTGAGAAAGACAATTGATCCCAACTCTTGAACCAATCACCGGCTCCCAACCAAACAAGCACTCAGATTCCAGGATTAGAGATTATATCCTTGCTAAGAGAAGGTCAAGAGATGACAGTTGAGAAAAATGAACAAGAAGTGATTTTGATTTCCAAAGACTAATCATTCACAAAATCTGAAGTCAAGAAACAATCAATCAATGGCCCAAGAAGTTCTCTTCAGACACACATACAAATCTGGGTATCTGGGCATACAAAAGACCTTAATCTCAAAATTTTGCAAAATGGGTTCGCAGGCAAGTAGTAGTGTACAGTGCAAGAATGGAGAATTCTCACAGGATGGCCACAAGCAAAGTGCGAGAGGTTTGCACTGCACTGCACAGTAGGGTGCGAACTCCAGTAATTCTCACAGGCAAGAGAAGTGTTCAGTGCGAGAATGACTGAAACTAGGCAAAATTTAAAAAAAGACAAAGTTTTTGAAGGGACTTCTGGACCCAGAGAGTCTGTCAGGGTCCCCTGAAGACTCAGAGATTGATAGAAATGAAAAAAGGTAAGGCAAGAGCAAATGGCCAAGGAAAAACACCAAGAACCACCAAAAAAATGGGTTGCATCCCTAATGGAGTCGCCAATTTTGTTATCGGACTAATCGGTAGGTGCGGACACTAACAGATCTCCCTAGATCCACCTGGATCTAGAACAAAACGGGATAGGACATGAATCTTTCCCTAAGTTGTAGTCATTGAATTTGCTAGTAAGGA